>MU227509.1:2217184-2254792 GCA_018584345.1 Thuja plicata | reverse complement strand
ATTATGGGTGGGTTTTGATTTCTCCATTGGGAAGAAAATGTTTGATGTAATAAATGATTTCTTAAAGCAATATAGAATGTCTACAGCAATTACCAGATTCTGTGATCCTAAGAATTTTGTGCAAACAACCCTAAAAAGGATGACTCCTTGGCAAAAGATTAGAGACCATGAGCCATTGGATGATGAGGATGTTGTGAGGAACAAATTGAATAAATAGGAAGTTCAGGATAGGAGAAGGAAGTGGAATGACCTCCTGAGAGCAGAATCTGAATGGAAAGAATCAGATAACTCATTCTCTGGTTTTTTCCCTGATCTCCCATATTTCCAAAGAATAGAGCAAATGCTGAAATCTTATGAAACTTTAATGTCACAAGTACCTCAATTCAGTGCTGAAGATGTACAATCCAAAGGATCCCCTATTCTAATTGCATCACATGATAAAGAGCACCAAGAGGAATAGCAAGAAGAGGAACATCAAGAGGAGGAAGAACAAAGAGAAGAACAACATGAAGAAGAAGAAGTAGGTGAAGAGGCCACTTCCGCTAAAGAGCCACCAAGGAAGAAATAGAAGAAACAACATAAAATGGTGCAAGATAGAAAAAGCATGGTGAAAGCCATGATATCAGAGCATGGTAAATACTTTAGGAAATTGAGAAAGCAATTGCAGAAGGAGCCAGAGGATGAGGGTCAAGGAGACAATCAAATGGTTTTGTTCAAAAAAGATGATGAGAGGGTCATGATGGAAAATGAATTCATGAGGGATGATGAGTTCATAAAGTCTCAAGAGTTCAAAACTTTCTTGGTTAAATTGAAATAGAAGAACTTGAGACAAGAGATAACTATAGAAGAAGAAAATGCAGATAAAAATGAGCAAATTGTACAAACACCTCAAGATTATGATCCTGAGACTAAACAAATTACTGTGGAACAAGCCAGGTTGCTGGTATAGAATAGTGGTGTGATGCTGATGTCTGGTTGGGACTTACAATCCACCTTTATTATTGATCAAATTAGGAGGCAGGAAGATCTGTTTCTTAAAATAGAATTTGAGATGGATGAAGTCTTAAAAGGATTAGGATTTGATCCTAAATCCAAAACCCTAGCAATATGGTCATTAGCTCATGCCACACAGAAACCCTTGGTTATGACTATCAGAGAGGAAAAAAGGGTAGACAGGATGATATGGAATCTGCAAAATACTTCAAATACTGAGATAGCTTAGTTAATGACACAGGTTTCATTTATGAATTTGGCAAAAGTTGATGACCTATAAAAGAGGTATGAGACAACTTCTAGCCGAATGATGGCCTTGGAAAAGTAACATGAGGAAGTGGTGCTCCAGAACCACACACTAGAAGAAGAGATTGCCAGACTAAAAGAAGAATTAAAAGAAAGTAAAAGGGAAAAAACTCCAATCCTTGAGGAGGCAGCCAAATTTGTGATAGATGTTGTCAAAGGAGTTAAGGAAGACTCTACATTGGCAGAAACACAATCAAAAGATGTATCATAGGAATAGGGCATGAGTGCTATTTCTGTCATTTTACTCATATTGCAGCACAGAATTGAAGCCTTGAAACAAAAAATTGATATAGTGTATACATTATATGGATCATTACAAGAGGCCTCAAAGATAGCTGCGGAAGCTATGGTTTTCCTAGAGCCCGCCTTCAAACATTGGTCAGGGAAGGAGAGAATTTTGGATAAACTCAAAATGGCTATGTTGTACAGTGATGACTTCCCAGATAAAGTAACAAACACTATTGATATGGTCAGTAAGTTAAATGATACTTTTGCCTTTTTTAATGGCAAATATGATTTGATAAATAATAAGTTTCAACTATTTGGTGATCAATGTCCACCATTGATTCCAAAACTTTATGAGGAAATAGGGGTTTTGAAAGCACAATCAGATTGGGAATTTGGTTTTGATGCTATACTAGGAAATCAGGATATAAAGCAATACTTAGAAAAGGACACGAATGCAGAATATTGCAATAAACTAATCGATAGCCTTTTGAAAGTTGAAAGAGATATGGCCAAATTTGTGTCGGAGGCTAGAACTACCATGGATGCAAGGTGGGTGGAAGCTGTTGCTAAACTAGATGAAGAAAAGGCTTTTGATTGGCCCACCGCCAAAGAAGTAAACAGGTAAGAGGCAAAGCTGAAAGGATGAAAAAGATATTGTTAACAAAAAAAACAAACCTTGTTCAGGCTTTGCAAATAAACTACCACCCATGTTCGGTTACAAAATTTTGTCTCTAGTTTGTTGCAAAGTTGTTGCAAAAATATTTTTGTAAACTTTCCCAGTGTGTTGGTAGCTTGTTGCATCCTTATGTTATAAAAGGATTCCAAGACTACTGGGAAGGAGATAGCCATTTCATTTTGAGAGAATACCAATATAATTGTAAATCTTGGTTTGAGAACCAATATAGTAGGTCTTTTGGAGAAATATTTGTTCAATGTAGCAAGTGATTATGACTTTTGAATAAAATCCAGTTCACATTTTTTGAAGCATACAATGAGTATTCTGTCTTCATTTTAGTGTTTTGAATTTTTTTTAAATTGAATGTTTTAGGAATGTTAAATTTATATATCTATCAAGCAGATTATGAAATACTTCTAGGGTTCTTTCAAGGAGAGAATAAGAAAATGCCTTAGAATTATTTCAATAAAATTTAGGGTATAAAATGAATTTGATGGATTAACTTGATTAAGTGTATTGAGGTAGATGTACAAGGTATATCTATGTTTGTGTCAGATGCTGTAATTGCCTTAAGTCTTGTCCATAATCATGCTGGTTAAAATTGTTCATAAATGACTCCATGCCCTAGGATTGAGCACTGATCTATTTTTCATTTAACGAAATGACTATCATTATTAAAATTAATCTTTACTTTCAGTCTGGTCTGTATTAGTAAAAGTTACAGTGATCAATTCCTGCAATTTTGTCTACAACAAATTAGAATAATTCAGTGATTTCATTATTCTAATTTTAAAGGGTAATCCCACCTGAGTCCGTGGAGCTCAAAGTGTAGGAGGTTTCAAAACCTTGTTTATGTTGTTCTACTCTGTGCTTGGTTAGTGTTAGGGATAAATAGAGTGAACCCTCTCAGGAATATTTTCACATCAGAAAGAAAAATAAACAACACCACCCACCATCTTGTCCTCCGTCCCTACCCTCAGCACCCTTATCTCTCTATGCTCCTCCTCTACCTCTGGCAGGGTGATCATCAGGGTAATAATCTACAGGGTCCTCAATGTGAGGAACGACCTCCTTAGAAACTATAAACTGTAGAAATGGATGTTGAATCATCTCTGTTGCATAACCATCTGAATAGCCTGCATTTGCAACATCAAGCCACAGATCCTAATCAACTCTGACCATATCTCTAATATCCTAGTGCATGGTCTCATACCTCAGCTGAGCACCCCATAATGGTATCTCATCATGAATCTGAGCATATACTATCAAATCCTGACTCCTGCCCTGTTGTCAGCCAAACTATCTCAATAAATTGGTATGTACAAAATGCTCTATGATGTATCTGATCCATCCGATTAGGTACCTACTCTAGAAGAAAAATTGAACATTTCTTGCATCAGAGGCCCACTCCTCACAATCCAAGTATGGTCGCCATAATACAACTGTCATATCATCAAAAATACACCGCTAGTACTCTACCTTTCCCAGATGGGGCTGATGTATCAAACTAGTGTACATATACACATAAGGCTACTCAGGTGCTTGTTGCCTATCTACAATGAGTCATGTCACTAGGATGTGCTCCTAGGCCCAGATCTGCAGAATCAAGATCCCTACAGTCATGCTCTGAGTATACTTATAAAGAATCTCATGGAGCTCTCTATACATGTGGGTGAGAATATAGCTACCCCATGTGAATCTGCATCTTGAAATGACCATCTTCTCGTGCATATCCATCCATCCTACTAGAAATCCATGTTGTCCCCGATTTGGCATCAGGATGCCACTGATCAATCCTACCAAGTATACAGATAGACGATCATAGTGATCACACATGTAATCCCATGAAATATGTCTTCAAGCAATAGAATCATCCTGGAAGAAATGATGAGCTACACCAATGGCAACGACAGAAGTCACCTCAAATCATACCTCATGTCCCATAACTAGAACTCATAGTATACGCCAAATGTCCTCTAGTGTGATTGTCATCGCCCGGTCAAGAGATGGAAGGTGTTGTGCTTTGAGTGCCATCTCTCGGCAAGAGTAGTCAACGACCCTTGATTTAACCCTATATCAGGTAAATCAATAATTGATCATAATCCTACATGGGCCACTATGTCCTACTCATCATCTGTCAGCTATCATACCAAGGCAAGAACACACCCCAGATATGTCCCTCGAAATGCTACTACCTCAAAATTGACCTATTTTACACAAAGATAGAAATTCACAAAGATCAATTAGTGCTCTCTCTATGGGAAAAACATAGAAACATACTGAGCTAAGTGATTCAAGTTCCGCAGAAAGAAGACAATTCACAGTTGACAAAAATCCTAAGTCTAAAAATGAGATGTGATCCTGGATATACAGGGTGCAATCTCGTTACCAGATGTGATCCTGGAAAAATAGGATGTGATGGAAAATGTTTGGTGCGATCCCAAAAATCCTGGATAAAACCCCAAAAATGGGGTACGATCCTAAATGATAGGGTACAACACAACCCTAATTTCCTATCCTACATTACAACATATGAATGCAAAATGGGGCACACAAGATGCAATCCAAAAAATACTGGATACGATGGAGGAACCCTAGACAATAGGGTGCGATCCGGGAAAAACCAGATGTGACATGGGTTTAACAGGGTGCAATCTGGGAAAAATCAGATGTGACACAGGTTTAACAGGGTGCGATCTGGAATCTTAGATTCAACCCAAAATTCACATGGCTATAAAAACTACCAGAAAGAATGAAAATTAAAATTACCAAATTCATGAGGTAGTTTTATGAGTACTTGCCAGAGGTGTGTAGTCGGTCGGGCGCTGATGTCGATGACTAAGCTCAAAATGATGCTTCCTGATCGGGACCACCATCTTTTCTGTAGAGCTCTAGAATTTACTATGGGTAAAAGTGAAAATGAATAGTAAAAGAGTGATTTTTAAGCTATATATTGGCCTTTTGAGCTATTTAGGGGTTCTGAAACTCCTCCTGGGAAACTGAAACTCTATTTTTGTTCTCTTTTTTATCAATCAGGAACCAAATCGAAGGTACCTAAGGCATTTTATGTAGTACACTAAATTTTTTGTGATAGTTCCTAAAAATGTAGCATTGCTCCATCTATTCTGAAAATCAATCAAATTGCACATTTCATCAAAAATCTTGGTCTGACATCATTTTATCAGTCTCACCACTCACATTTTCACATAATTACCTTGGTTATCATGTGTTCACTCTTAACACACCCCCCATTTCTTCACTTCTTCTAATTCATTCTTTCTTGACCTAATTATTCCATGCAAGTGATACATTCTTTCAATAGAGGGATTTTATTCTTTTTCCTTCAATTTTGTTCCCGAGGGGGCATAATCACACTATCGTCAATCAAATTTTTGCTCGAAACAACATTAAAAATGACTTCCTTATCAAAAAAACTAAAGTCATGACGACTCCTTGACTAAGTTGAAACTGTTGGATTGAAGGCTTCGGTTCTCACAAGCTAGATATCCTATGTCTACCTTTTCCTAGATTCTTATTAAGCTACTGGTAGCTTTATACTGACTTTTGGACGACAACCAATTTTGGAATCAATATTATCAATTTTTGGATGACAACCAAGTTCAAAATTGGCATCTTTAAGATCTTTGTGTATTGACCTTTGTTCGATCAAGTTCAAAGTCAATTCTATCAGTTTAGTTCAATCAAGTGCGAGACTGATCTCATTAGGCATTTCATTTGGTTGTGAGCGAAATTCTCAATCTTTTTGAAGTCAAACATAAAAAAAAAATGTTCTTTGAATCAAATGCGTTGCTCGCACATCTATTCAAAGAGGGGCAAATGTAACCACCCTTATTTGGTCTGCTCTACCTATAGAGCCTATTTTCTCTATGTCTGATCATACCCCCAATTATGTCCAGACAACTCTTCAATCGGCTAGCATAATTCATTCGAATCAAATTTAATCTCCTAAGTGATCTAATCACTAAATTTTATTAATCACGTAAGCCAATCACATCAAATCAATTTTAATTCAAATCAATTCAAATCAAACATAGCTAAGGTAATTAATTTAAAAGGAATTAAATAAATCCTAATTATATCTAAATCACTTGCAAAAGCCTATCTTCTAGCCTAAATTAATCTAATTAATTGGATATAGTCCTAATTAATTATCTAAAGCAATTTAAATTTTAAATAATTAATTTTCCTATTTTTGAGTGAATATATTAATTATAATTCATTTCATTAATATTCCCCTTAACCCTGGGTTCAAACCTATCCCAACCTATTCCCCCCATGCTAAGCCTAATCCTAATCTTAATCCTATCTAACCCACTTCCTAATGTTGTCACATTACTAATTTTGTGATTAGGAATTCAACCCACTTTAGAAAGTCAACTTTCTCAAGCTTGACTCCCTCTAAGTCCACCTTCTCAAGCTTAGACTTACACCCCTCACAATGCCTCTTAATTTCTCTCATTAATGTATCATTAATGGAGATTCCTCAAGCCCATACCTCATTAATACATTTGGCATTAATGCCTCTTACACCTCATTAATGGTTTTTACACCTCCATTAATGACCCTTGTCCCCCCTCTCTCTCCTCATTTCTTCTATAAATAGAATGCATTTTTGAGCTCAAATAAGCCCTTAATTTTTCAGAGTTGAAAGCATTGTTATGTTGTTTAGATTACTTGTAAATCCATATTGCATTTTAGATTTAATGTTATGCGTTGTTATTATCTTTATTTTTAGGGTTGATATGCATGTTTCTTAATCATTTAGATTAGTTTTTATTCAAATCTTCCATTCTTAGGTTGTATATGTCACTAATTTGTGCATAATCTGAGGGCATGATTATGGCATTTTTCAAACTCCTCCTAGATAGGAAGCAATAGATCAATTTTAGTGTTTAGCTTCAAACCATTTATTTTTATAATTTTTCACTAATATAATGATCTATTGAAGTGTCGTGTTGCAGATAATAGGTGCACTAATTCACACACATAGTAGTGTGTGGTGTAGGGCCATACAAGGAACAAGAAACAAGATTAGGATCCATGTCATTTCTCTTCTTTGAACATGTATGCGGTGACATGAAATGAATGATCTACGATCTATGGAGGATGGGATATGCAATGGATCTAAATATGTCCTAAAATGTCTAATGGTGGATTATATAACTGCAAATGCAGACAACTTAAGTCTTTAAGAGATTACTCAGTGCTCATACATGAGTTTAAAAACCTATTTTTGACTTTGAATGATATGATGGTCAATGTGGGACAGACTGATGTTCCCAGATGACAAGATGGAAAATTTAAACCAACCTCTAGATCGAGGTGACAAGGCAAAAAAATAGGATAAGCTACTCTATAAAATGCTTAGTCAAAGAGTAAAGATATAAGGTAGGGGGTTTGATTTAGGATGTAGGTGTTTAAAAACTCAAAGGTATGAGACCAAGCATGGGTTGATTTTTATTTCTTTGATGATATTGGATTTCTTTTGATTATTTTCAAATGTATGACTCTTAACTTAGATTATGGGGGGAGATTGGACTTCTAATCCAAATGTAAGGTGATGGTGATGCATTACTAATGTAAATTCTAATGGATACATTTAAAAAGATAGTGGGGAATTATTGGATCCAATAGCGTGTTGGTGACTAGAAATCACCTAGATAAAAGTTAATGTGGGTGATTTTTAGGTTGTATTTTGTCTGATAAGCTAGGATAAGGCCACTATGATTTATCAGTTCGATGTGTTCTTCCCTTCCCTTTTCTTGCTAACACATAAAATACTTGCACTAAGCTTTCTCTATTATCCCAAACACTAATCAAGCAAGAAATAGAATAATAGAAACAAGGATTTCAAACCCTCTACACTTTGAGTTCCACAAACTCAAGTGGTTTTACCCTTTATTCACTTGGGATATTCAAATTATGACATTTGTTCCATCAAGTGCATAGTGGAATTATAGATTCTAACTTCTGTAACATTTATTTGATAGACTATAACAGAATGGTAAAGATCAATTTGATAATGATAGTCATCCACTCAAATTTAATAACATACCAATGCTTATCCTAGGGTATGGAGTCACTCTGAATATTTATAACCACTTGGCATGAATATAAACTCATAAACATCTACAGATATGAAATTGAAAACATATATACCTTATATATCAACTCTCACACATATGCTGAAATGATCATCAAATTTATTACTCACTTCAAGTTTTACTTCAAAATAATCCTAAAGGCATTTTAATATTTCCTTAAAAGAAACCCTAACATAATTTCACAATCTGCCTGACATATATATAAATTGAACAACCCTTGATCACTCAATTTAAGAAACACTCAAAGTACAGAAATAAAGACAAGTATTCATCATAAGTTCAGAATTTGTTGATGTATTTGTATTTGTATTTATATCAAATAGAAACATTACATTCAACAAAACACTTTAAAACCCTTATCAAATATTGGTCCCAAACAAAATTTTATACAATACAATTGTACTTCAAATGAAAAATGGCTATTCTTTTCCCAGTATTCCTAGAATCCTTTTATAGATAAGGATACAACAAGCTTCGGAATACATGGGAAGATTACAAAGTCTTGCAACAACTTTAATTTCAATAAAAGAACCACTTAGAAATAAAACATGGGTGGCAAAAGATCTGCAAAGTCAAACATAAGTTGTTGCTTCTTTGAAAATATGCTCTTATCCTTTCAGCTTTGCTTCCCACCTGTTCACCTCCTTGGCGGTGGGCCAACTGAAATTTTTCTCATGCTCCATCTTGGCCAAGGCTTCTGTCCACCTAGCATCTACAATTATCTTCACCTCAGCAACAAAATTTTTCATATCCACCTCAACCTTGAACAAGTTATCAATCAATTCATTGTAGTAACCTGCATCTACATCATTCTTTAAGTGTTTATTCACATCCTCAACCTTCCATATTTCATCAAATTCCTTCTACCATTCTGGCTGTGGCTTTAGAATATTAGGATCATCATAAATTTTGGAAATGAATGCAGGGCACTGATCACCAAACAACTGTAATTTATTGCTTATCAACTCATCTTTTCCATTGAAGAAGGCATAAGAAGTATTCACATAATTTACCATCTCAATGGTCTCTATGTCTTTGTCATGGAAATCATCACTTGCAGTCTTAAATTTATCCATCAATCTATTCCTTCCTGACCAAGTTTTGAAAATAGGCTCAAGAAATATCATGGCCTATGCAACAGTCTTGGAAGCATCCTGTAATGATCCATATGACGTATGTACCAATGAAGTCTTCTAATTTAATACACCCACCCGGTGCTGTAGTATGGAAAGAATTATAGAAGAAACATTATAATTTTGTTCCCTTAAGGGCTCTTTTATCCGGCCTTCTTTTGGTGATAAATCACCCTCTATCATTGTTGAAGCATCTACCTTATCCTTTTCAGCCACTTGAGGAACTTCACTTGTCTGCTTTTCTTGTATTTCTTTCTTTAATTTCTCTATTTGCTCTTCCAAAGAATTTTTATGAACCATAACTTCTTCATGTTTATTGGCTAGTGCAATCATCTAGATGAAAGGCTGCTCATATCTTTTAGATAAATCTTTAGTTTTAGCCAAGTTCATAAATGAAACATGGGTCATCAAATGAGCAATCTCAGTATCGCTGGTATTCTACAAATTCCATATAATTATGTTTTCTTTCCTTTCTTCTCTTATACTAAGAACCAGAGGCTTCTGTGTGGCAGGGGCAAGGGACCAGATGGCCAAGGTTTTAAACTTGGGATCAAAGCCTAATCCTCTCAATACATCATCTATCTGAAACTCTATTTTGAACATGGGATTCTCTTGTCTTCTAATATGATCAATGATAAAAGTAGATTGTAAATCCCAATCAGGTATCAATAATATTCCACTGTTATGCACCAAGAGTCTAGCATGTTCCACAATTATCATCTCATTCCTAGGGTCATATTCCTGAAGTGTCTTTACAATCTCTTCATTTTTCTCTTCTTGTCCTTCCCCTGTTATCAAGTTTTTCCTTAAATCCTTTTGTTTCATCTTGATCAGGAAACTCTTGAATTATTCTGATTATATGAATTCATCATCCTTTATGAATTCATTAGCCATCATCATCCTTTCATTCATTTCAGTATTCAGGATCATCTCATTTTCTCCTTGGCCTTCATCATGTGGTACTTTCTGCAATTATTTTCTAATTTTTCCAAAATACCTTCCATATTCTATTACCACAGCCTTAGCCATGCTTTTTTCTGGCTTGAATCATCTTATTCTCTCTTTTTTTATTTCTTTCTAGGTGGTTCCCTAGAAGAAGTGGCTTCCTCACCAGCCTCTTCTTCTTCTTCATGATGTTCTAAATGCTCTTTATCATGCAATGCCACTATGCGTGGGGATACCTAAGACTGTACATCTTCAACACTGAACTTTGTCACTTGTGCCATCAAGTTTTCATATGATTCCAACATTTTCTCAATTCTCTGTAAGTATGGGGTATCAGGAAAGAATCTAGAGAAAGAACTATCTGATTCCTTCCATTCAGCTTACACCCTCTTGAGGTCCTTCCATTTTCTTCTTCTCTCTTGGACCTCAACTCTGTTCATCTTATGTCTCACAACATCTTCATCATCTAAGGCCTCATGATCTCTCACCAGTCACCTATTGTTAGGGAGTCATACTTTTCAAAGCTACCTTAATGAATTGTTCTTGATCACAGAACCTTGACACTGTGGTTGACATTCTATATTGCTTTAGGAAGCCATTTATCTATTCAAAAGTCCTTTTTCCTATAGAAAAGTAAAATCCCACCCATAACCTAGGGGTAAAAGTACCCTTCTTATGCTCTTCTAAGAATTCTTTATCTACCCAAGTAATTTGGCAAATAAATTCTAAGAAAACAATTCTAAGTGGGACAAATTTAGGGAGAACATGGGGTGGTTGTGAGAAACCATAAACCCTAATGATAGTGAATTGATCAAAGAAAATGAAATCACCCCAATTATGGCTAATATAACAGCCCTAAATGAAATTCCATGGTCTTAGCAATCTCCTAAAATCAATTGACAACCTTTCCCTTTTTACTCCCAACATATCTAGAATTGGATCAACAATCCAATTAAGAAAGTAAAGAAAAGAAGAGTGTAAAAGCACTATCCCATACCTAGGTCCATCTCTGAGTTGGCATTTTGTCCCCATACTCTAAATCAAACAATTCTAACTCTTTGTCCATCGACGCCCTGTTGTAATACAAAATTAAAAACATCAGGTGTGAGTAGTTGTTGAAAGTAGGCACAGACACATCCAGTTGTATCTCCACCTGTGTTGTCTGTATGGCCTCAACCACATAACCTACATAATAATAATCAGTATTGACCTCTAGATGTTGAATATCCATGGCCATCATCAACAAGTCAGTAGGAGTAGTTGAATCTCCATTGAAACCCATCAGTTTTCTCAAACCATAGACTGTACACTTGATATAATTGTGGAAGAAAGTCAGGTCAAAAGGAGGTTTTACATTGTCTAGAATTATCACTAGATTTCTATGCACTCTAGAAATGAATATCAACATCTCATGTTTCTTTATGAGTTTCTCCCACTTCTGATAGTCAACTTGTATCTTGTCCAGGTCAATTTTGGTACATATTGCACCGGAAATTTTGAAAACCTCCGCTACTGTCCTTCTCTTTATGGCCACTAGGGCTTATTTTCTCTTCTTCCTAATTACTCTAGCTATTGGACAGTCTTAGCTAGATCCTTAATCAAATCCACATCAATGTAGACATTAGGGATAATTAATTTTTCCATATTCATATTCCATGGATTATAGATAGGGACTAACTTAACCCTATTGTTCCAAAAGTAATGAAACAGGGTGTTACTAGAATAGTTGAGGGTGACCAAGTTTCTACATTGGCACCATTTGTACTTCCATTCTTCCCAGTTGGCATTATTTGTATTATAATTTCCCGGTAAGAGGTTTGCAAATTTATCTAAATATTTCTTCACTAAAACTGCTTTTTTCCCAGTTCTCTTCGAAGCTGCGCTTGTAGTAGCCTAACTCTTCTTTCCTTCTAAAAATTGATCTCAAAAAATACGCTCTACGATTCTCTCAGAAAATCATGAAAGTATAAAACAAGAATTGTACAGAATCCAGGAAAATCAATTATACTTATATCCCATCACATCCACATCTTGTCCTTTTTACTGCAATTCCTAACACTTGCAAAATTATGTCGTTGGCTTCTACAACTAGTGATGCTATTAATTCAAACTTGTGTATCCTCACTGGAACAAACTATGAATTTCTTGCTTTCTAGCATTTAAAACTGAGAATGAGATAGATGTCATGATGTCTCACACTCGCTATACAAAACAAACATTCAAAACTTTCTATGTGAGTGAGCGATAAATATCTTTGTTTTATTCCGCCATGCATTCACAACATCTCTTTATAATCAAGATCATCCAATGAGTGAGCGAGAGTCATTGATTTCATTTAGTCCTTCATTCACACACTCACATTGCTTTATCTCATCATGTTTGAACCTGCGTGAGTGAGTGATGACTAAACCACTTCTTGCATTTTTGCCTTGTCGCACACTCACAGCACCTTTTTGACTCAATCTTTTATCCTTGTGAGTGAGCGATGAACCCTTTTGAAAACATATCATTAGCCATGTCACTCACTCGTATTCCAAATATATTAATTGCTAAGCCTTAGCAAGTGATTAATGGCATAAAATCCCTTACTCGCACACTTGTAGCTTAAAAAGTATTAACTGCTGATCCTTGGCGACTGCGCAATGAAATAAAATCTCTTTGGTCACACACTCGTTGATCAAAAATTTTAAGTGAATCAACCACCATGATTGAGTGATGATACCATCTTTCTCCTTGGTTGATCATTTGCAGACCGAAGAACTTTATATGACTTCAACTGGTGATTGAGCGATAACAATAGACAAGCATTAAAAATAGACTACATCGCTCATTCGCAGTTGAAAATATGTTAGATCAAAAACCTCAGCAAGTGAGTGATGATTTAACTTGAACTACACTCACACACTAGCACAACAAAAGACAACATGAGACATACCTCAGCGAGTGAGAGATTCACACAGAACTCTTTTCAGTCGCATACTCGCACAACAAAAATGTTAAGCCAAGTTACCCCAGCAAGTAGGTGACAACATAATTCCTTCCTTGCTTGCACACTCGCAAACTAAAAATCTTGCAATGAAATTACATCATGAGTGAGTGATAAATATTTTGATAACCCCATTGCTCACTTGCATAGTCAAATTGACACTTTACAAAACTACTGCGATTGCGCGACCACTTTACAAAACCTTCACTCGCTCACTCACAAAATTAAATGACCACTTAAGAGAAATAGCATGACTATGTGACTAAATATGAAAAATGACCGCTAAGAGACTTAAGAATATTTTTAATACTTTTTGACATGAAAAGGCCAAAACTAGAAATCATTAACACGGGAAAAAACCACTTTTAAAATATGAAAAAAAATTAGAGTATAGTGCTAACAATGGCTCCGACTGGGGAAAGTTAATTCCAAGATTGACATTAGAATCTAAAAACTTTGGGACACGGACCAAACCCTAGAAAAAACTATACATACACACACAACACAACCAAATCTTAAAATAGGGAAACTAAACTACTATGCATGGAAAAGTAAAAATTATGAGAAATAGTAGTTTAGGAATTGTCCATGCACCGGCAATTCCTGTATCTCACCATCAGAGTCCTCCAGAAAATATGAATCTTGTCCAAGAAAATATTGAATCACAAAAGGGCCCATCCATAATGACTCAAACTTACCATGCTTTCCCTTCTCTTCCTTCCCCGCATCCCATTGAAGTACCATATCATTGATTTGAAATTTTCTTTTAGTGGCTCTTTTGTCAAATAGGTACTTTGATTGTTGTTGGATTTTGAGATTTATGTTCTTCAGTTCTGATCTCCTCCAATTCCACCAACTAGACCATCCTTTCCATCCTAGGTTCTTGCACTTCAAATTCTTCTTCTTGTCAAAACTTATAGATAGGTAACAAGTTATTCAAAGGCAATCTTGCCTGAGTTCCCTAAACCATCTCAAAAGGGGAGACCCATATTGTTGCTTCTACTCTTACCCTGTCAGCCCAAAGGGCTAACTTCAGCTTTGAGTGCCATGATTTCTTATTATTTTCCAAAGTCCTCTTAATGATTTTCATTATGCTCTTGTTGCTAGACTTGGCATACCCATTTTATTTGGATGATAGGGCGAAGAATAATATAAAATAATGCCATAATCTTCACAGAAGTCCTTAAACTCCTCAGACCTAAAACACATGGCATTGTCCATTATCAACCTAGTAGGCACACCAAAGTTAGTCAAGATATTATCCATTATAAAATCCATTACCACTTTTCAGGTTTCCTTCTTGAATGGGATTGCTTCAATCCACTTGGTGAAATAATTTGTAGCCACAAGAATCCAGCTATGGCCTCCACTAGATTTTTTTGCAAACTCACCAATAAAATCAATGCCCCATTGGGAAAAAGGTGCTTCAACTGTCATAGGATTCAACAACAATGCTCTTGAAAATTTCATCTTGGAAGAGAACCTTTGCCAAGTCTCACATCTCTGCACAAAATGTTGAGTGTCTTTAAAAAGAGAGGGTCAATAGAAACTAGCTCTGATTATTTTATGAGTTGTAGTCTTGGAAGAGTAATTCCCTTCACAAACACCATTGTGCATTTCATTTAATACCCTCTTAGATTGTGATTCATCCAAACAAAATAATAGGATTACATCCCTATTTTTCCAAAATAAATCACCTTGCACCAATACATACCTTTGAGCCTACAGCCTGAGAGTTCTTTTATGAGTATCATTCATGTGCTCTGGACATTTAGCATTTTTCAGAAAAAATACAATATCAACATACCATGGTTGCAATTCAATGCTAGTGTGATTCATACTTATAGTCTAGATATTATTAATCTGGGCTAACTCCATGTTTGTATCAGCCATAAGTTTAGCCAAACCCGGACCTCTAACCAGCTTTGTGATGAATTTCTAGGTTGAATTCCTGAATTTTGTTGATCCATATGCATCTTTTTCCAATGACTTCAGATTTAGATAATATGCCTTTGACTGTTGCAAGTGGGACATAAGCAGTCACTTTTGCACAAACTAAATAAGGTTTGAAAACCTTAACTACTTTGACCAAATTATAGGCTTGCTTCTCCATTATCTCATAATTAAGTTCTACTTCCTACAGAGACTTACTAAAAAATGTGATGGGATGTTCAAAAGCTTCACTATCCTTCTGCAACAGCACTACAACAATAGTATGAAATGAAGCAAAATAAAACAAAGAGAAAGGTTTTTTATTATCTGGCGATTTTAAAAATGGTGCTTGCTGAATTGCCATTTTTATTTCATCAAAATCCAGCTGAGCTTCCTTGTCCCATTCAAACTTACCATTTTTCTTTAGCAACTTGACCATGGATTTGACTATTTTCAAAAGCAAAGGAGTTATCAGAGAGTAGTGCAAATCTATCGACTACAAAAAGTTTAGTGAGTCTAGCTGCCGAGCTAGAAATAAAATTGGAAGTTATGAAGATTGCAAAGGAAAGCTGGGATACTACATTTGAATCCACCTTGCAGCTTCATAAACAATTTTTTGATAAGTAAAACTTAACCCCACCAGCAATCAGTGCCAAAAACAAGGGGGAAGTTAGTAAGGAAGTTGGTAAGGAAGTATGAATGGATATAGAATGATACATCAGTACAGTACAGGTACACTTGTATATAATTTTTGGAGGCATGTAAACTTGTATATTATTTCCCAGTATATTCCTAGGGGGAGTACTTTGTATACTTAGGCAATATTTTGATGAAATGAATGGAAGTAATGATAAGTGTTTTTGCCACTAATATCAAAGGGGGAGATTGTTAATCTCTAATTTTTGTTGATGATTAGTGACCAACACTTAGTCATTCAATTAGGCAGTTTTAGTTGGTTATCACTGTGGCCGAGCTAAAACTATGCAAGGCCGAGCAACATTGCCGAGCAGTTTCCAGTTTGCCTAGTTACATTTCTGAGCTGAGTTACATTTCTGAGCCGAGAAGGATACAGACAGTCAAGTGCCGAGCAGAACATTTTTTGTATACATGTCAGGAATGATACAAACTTCAAGGATAAGTGATCTGGCCGACTTATATAAGCATTTTGGGCCAACTTATGTATGCATTTAATATTCTTCTATAGAGTTAGTTATGCATTTAATTATTTTATCCTATGCATGACTCATTGTAAACATTAATTATTTTACCATCAAGGTATGGGTATTGGATCTTGATCGTTGATCTATATCTCACTATCAGATTTGAATAAGTATATTAGATTGCTTCGAAACCCTACTTTTTTTTTAAGTGCATGAGGAGACAGCAGAGGAATTGTCTAAGTGACTACATTTTGAAGTGAAATGCACAGAGGGTTATTTTTTTTAGAAGCAGAGATCAAGAAGAGTAATAACACAGTGAACAACAGAGAAAAGCTATACTAGATTATGAGATCATAGCAGGTACTGAAAAGAGGAGATCCGTCATCAACATCAGAGTGCATATCGAAGGATCAATACTTGAGATATTCTAATCATTGTATCAGGTGAAAATCTCTTAACAGAGTGGTTATAGCAGACCTTTCTTAAATCTCCTAACATAGTGCTTACTTCATTGTAAGTTTCAAATCCTTTCACAGGGTAGATTGTAATGAT
Source organism: Thuja plicata (assembly GCA_018584345.1). Classification (NCBI taxonomy): domain Eukaryota; kingdom Viridiplantae; phylum Streptophyta; class Pinopsida; order Cupressales; family Cupressaceae; genus Thuja; species Thuja plicata. The sequence goes on along the minus strand of MU227509.1, from coordinate 2,237,756 downwards.
CTTAAGCTCTTAACAGAGCAGACCTTTCATAGGGTGGATTACATTTTGTAATCAAACATTTGTAACCTTAATAGGTACACTTTATTATTGCATTAGTGGAGAATTTTGTGGGTGTCATCCCCACCCCAGTTTTACCTATTTCAATTTCTGGGTTACCAAGTTATTGTGTTATGTATTATTTATTTCATTGTATGGATGCTATCTAAGATTACATTAGATTCATATATGTATGAATGTGGATTAGTTTGTTTTAAGTGTTTAAATTTGAAGATCTGATTCACTCCCCCCCCCCCTCTCTGAGTATCTTGCTTTCCCATTATTGTATTTCCAACAATTTTGACCTCACTTGTGATATGGCTAATTTTGAATCTTCAAAAAGCTTTAATAACTTAATACCATTTTTAATTGCTACTTCTAACCCCAATAACAATGCCTCATACTCAACTGTATTATTTGTACATTGAAATGCCAGTAGAAAGGAGTATTTGAAGGTAATACCTGATGGAGATACAAATAAGACATCAGCTCTTAACCCTTCATTTGAGAAATCTCCATCAAAGTACATTTTCCATAGTCCATGTTGTTGCAATTCTAATTCTTCTATTATGGGATCAATATTTTTTAATTGAGGCTGAATATTTTCAACTCTGAAGTTCTACATAACCACATCAACAAAACAATTGAGCATGTTTGGATCAACTTTTTCAACTAATATTGGATCCCTAGGCTCTCTGAATAACTTAACCTCATTTCCATTCACATAAATGGTAGCAAAGGACAGATCCAACTGCACATTTCCTCCAACCGTTGCAGCCCACTTCCTTGATAACAACATTCCATAGTGGGGTTGAGTATCCACCACAACAACATCCATTTTGAAAATAACCTCAAGGAATGTAGCAAGCTTGACCTCAATTTCTTTCAAAGTTTGGATTATAGGTACTTCCCTACTATCCATAGCATAACATCTACCAAAAGTAGTGTCAATATTTAAACCCAACTCCTTCATCACATTATAAGGCATCACATTAGCAGCACCTTCATAATCTATCATACAATTTTTTAACATGTTATTTAGAAGCAATGTTACATAGAAAGGATCAATCTGAGAAGGCTCTTAGGTGTTTATACTTCCAAAATATATTGGGGGTTCATCTTGTTCTTCTCTTGACTAAAAATTCAAATCGGTTGTATCAGGAAATTCAGGTAAAGCTGAAAACAATGAGAAGGCAGCTTCTCGGTGTTCTTTTATTTTTAACATCTCAACTAAGGGAACATACACCTTTATTTGAGATAAATCTTGTTTCATGTCAAAAGTTGGAAAATTCAGGACAACTTTAGAAGAATTTTTACCTCTATTATCCTTGGGTTGTCTTTTTTTCATTCATTTACAGAGGTAACTTTACCTCCTTTGACAAGATTCTCTTTAGATTCTCCTTTATCTATCTTTCTTTCTTTTGCTTTATCTACATCTTGTGCAAATTCTTCATTTGTGACTTCTTTGATGAAAATTGAACCAGGATTTCCTTCACCTTGATCAACTTGTTTGTTTCAAAGGTGGTATGAACTTCTTTCCCGAGTCACCATAGCAATGGTAAGAGATCTTACCTCCTCATCACTAGGCCTCTGAAGATGAACACGTTCTAACTTAGTATTTGCACAATTTACTGAGAATTGCACATTTTCTTCTAATTCATCTTCTGATTCACCATTATCCTCTTCAATAGTGAAACCACACGTGTTTATTGAAGGCCTTTTATCATTTTTTTCCTTCTTTTGCTCCAACATTCTCACATGATTATGTCATACCTTGAGCTATTGCACACTGAAAAGGGGAATGCAGCATATTGCAAGCCATACACTAGGGAGTGTTCTCTACATTATGTGTGTTGTTGTTTTTCAATGGATCAAGAATATCTTTATTCTTGGTATCATTTGATTCCTTATCCTTCCAATTAGTTTTGTAAGGAAATTCATGCATCGTGTAAGATTTCTCTTGTTGTTGATACTACTGCCTATTATTTTGAAATCCTTTTTTTTCATTTTTGTCTACTTTAGAAACAAGGTCTTTCACCACATTTACCAGTGTATCCATTTTATCCTCCTCTTTGGGATTCTTGGTGGATTGTGGTTTTGACTCTTTCCAGAAGCTATTGTCATCCCTCATGCCAAGCTTGCCATAAGCTCTCCTATTACTTTCTATGTTTATGGCTATTTTATAGGCATCCCTCATGGTATGAGGATCTTTATCCCTCAGCAAGTAAGTTGTCTTTCCATCCAAAGCATTAAAATATGTGGTGAGGCAAACATTCTCATCCAATCTCAATACTTGAAAGAATTTATACATAGCCTTTTGAAATCTTATGTTGAACTCAGCTATGCTCTCATTTGGAAATTTCTTCATGTTGTTGAATTCATTCAACATGAAACCAAAATTTATCTTATCACCATACTGCTCTTTGAAACATCTAACAAACTCATCCCATGAATAGATACTGTTATCAGGCAATCCCAGGTACCAATCTCTTGCATCCTTAATTAATGACTGCACAAATAATCTCATCACAACATCCTCATCTTCAAATTCATAATCATTCATTGTATCAGTGAAGACTTTCAGATGCTCTTCACCTGTTATATCATTATTCCTATTGAATTTGGGAATCTTATCTCTAATCTCATTAGGGATAGCATTTGGTTGGTCCGAGATACAATCAAAAACTAATTGCCTATATCTTTCTAAATGAATACGCCTTCTCTAAAAATTTGTGCCAAGGTTATGGCCACTAATACCAGTGCCTACATTTTGATGACCAACAGTGCCACCCAATCCACTTTCTCCTGACTGTGATGAAACTCCTTGAGTTGCATCCAACATCTAGGCATTTTCATTAGCACTAGTATTTTGAGTTCTAGAAGTAGATCTAGGCATGGTTTGAGAAGCTGAGGTAGTGTTACTTTGCACATTAGTGTGAGTGGAGTAATTTAAGAAAGCAGTCTTTCTTCTCATTTATGCAGAGGCAAATTCTAATTCTGCCTTCTCCAACTATTTAGCAATATCGTCTTTGGCTTTTTTACCCCTCTCTAATTCCATATCAAGTGAGAAAATATTCCGATACATTCCTTCTTCAATTTTAGGTTCAGTAAATTGTACACTAGTAAGTTTTTGTTTTCCTCTATCAAAAGTTGTTTGTCTAGCATTAGTTGCTAGTGTATCTTGTGAAGAGGTTTGAGCCTTAGGAGTTTTGTGAGTTTCATAAGTAAGAACCTGCCTCAATACATGTTCCTTATTTTTAGAATCACTTTTCTTCAACAAGTGTTCCCTTTCTTGGCACTCTTTTCTCAGGGTATCTACATCACCAAAAATTTCTTTATTCAAATCATGAAATCCCTGTTTTGCACCCTGATCCACCAATTTCAGTTGGCAACCCATTTCTTCAAACCTTCTCTCTCAGTAATAGCATTTACAATTTTTTCTTCTCTAGATTTATCATTTCTTTGCTTGATAAGAATTAATTCTTTTAATTCCCTTTTCAACAAGTAATTTTCCCTAAGGACTTCTTCTATGTTAGAACTTGAAGAATCATATATATTCATCAACTTATCCTCCCCTTGATCTCCAACTCATTGATAAGGGATATCTGATGAACTTGGAGAAAAATTCCCCATTTATTGGTCTTATGTTACCCCCTCCTAGTGTAATAAACTTTCTGATGTAGGGGCACCAAACAAATCATCATAATAACCCACATTACTAGATTCAGAATTCAAGGGTATAGTACTATCTTTCTTTGATACTGTACCTTAGGGCTGACTTGGACTTGCAGGCCTAGGTTTCCAGAAAGTATTACTATGAGATTCTCCCTTCCTAGAGTAATTTCTTCTAGGAGCTTTAAGAACATCACCTTTTGTCATAGCTTGAAGGTGGTCCTTTTTGTATGCCTTTGTATTCTTAATCCTATCCAAAATAAAATCCTCTAACACTTGATCTGCTAATGTTCCCCTTAGAAACACTATAACCAATTACTCGAAGTCGCCACCCAAATCTTATTGGGAATAAAAATAATGAGATTTCACTTTAAAAATGACAGTAAAGAATATGACAATAAGATACAACATATAACTTGTGATTTCATAAACAAGATTTCAAGGATTTAACTTTCATGAAATGAGAGCTTCAACCTAAACTTTAAATGTGTTTCTTCCTTGAACTCCCCAGTAGACTCATCATTTTCTGTTAGTTCCTTTTCTTGCTAACACATAAAATACTTGTAGTAAGCTTTCTCTATTATGCCAAACACTGATTAAGCAAGAAATAGAATGACAGAAATATGGTTTTCAAACCCTCTACACTTTGAGTTCCACAAAATCGGGTGGGTTTACCCTTTTTCACTTGGGATATTCAAATTATGACATTTTTTCCATCAAGTGCACAATGGAATTATAGATTCTAACTTCTGTAACATTTATTTGACAAACTATAACAGAATAGTAAAGATCAATTTGATAATGATAGTCATCCACTCCAATTGAATAACAGACCAGTGCTTATCCTAGGGTATGGAGTCACTCTAAATATTTATAACCACTTGTCATGACTATAAACTCATAAACATCTACATATCTAAAACTAAAAAAATATATACCTTATATATCAACTCTCACACATATGCTGAAATGATCATCAACTCACTTCAAGTTTTACTGAAATAATCCTAAAAGCATTTTAATCTTTCCTTAAAAGAAACCCAAAGCTAATTTTACAATCTGCTTGACAGATATATAAATTGAACAACCCTTGATCACTCAATTTAAGCAACACTCAAAGTAAAAAAATAAAGACAAGTATTCATCATAAGTTCAGAAACTGTTGATGGATTTGTATTTGTATTCATATCAAATAGAAACATTACATTCAATAGTAGACTTTAAAACCCTTATCAAATATTGGTCCCAAACCAAATTTTATACAATACAATTGTATTTCAAATGAAAAATGGCTATTATTTTCCCATTAGTCTTGGAATCCTTTTATAGCTAAGGATGCAACAAGCTTCAGACTACATGGGAAGATTACAAAATCTTGTAACAACTTTAATTTCAATAAAATAACCACTTATAAATAGAACACAGCTGGCAAAAGATCTGCAAATTTGAATAGAAGTTGTTGCTGCTTTGAAAATATCTTCTCATCCTTTCAGCTTTTCTTCCCACCTGTTCACCTCCTTGGCGGCAAGCCAACTAAAATTTTTCTCTTGCTCCAGCTTGGCCAAGGCTTTTGTCCACCTGGAATCTACAATTGTCTTCACCTCAGCAATGAACTTTGTCATATCCACCTCAACCTTGAACAAGTTATTGATCAATTCATTGCAGTAACCTGCATCTACATCCTTCTCTAAGTTTTTATTGACATCCTCAGCCTTCCAGATTTCATCAAATTCCTTCTCCCATTCTGGCTGTGGCTTTAGAATATTAGCATCATCCTAAATTTTGGGAATGAGTGCAGGGCACTAATTACCAAACAACTATAAATTATTGCTTATCAACCCATCTTTGCCATTGAAGAAGGCATAATAAGTATTCACATCATTTACCATCTCAATGGTCTCTGTGAGTTTGTTAGTGATATCATCTCTCTATAGCATTGCAGTATTAAATTTATCCATCAATCTGTTCCTTCCTGACCAGGTTTTGAAAGTAGGATCAAGAAATATCATGGCCTATGCAACAATCTTGGAAGCATCCTGTAATGATCTATATGATGTATGTACTAGTGAAGTCTTCTGCTTTAATACACCAAAAGAAGGCCAGATAAAAGATCCCTTAAGGGAACAAAATGATAATTTTGCTTCTATAATTCTCTCCATACTACAACACTGGAAGTATTCACATCATTTACCATCTCAATGGTCTCTGTGAGTTTTTTAGTGATATCATCGCTCTATAGCATTGCAGTATTAAATTTATCCATCAATTTGTTCCTTCCTGACCAGGTTTTGAAAGTAGGATCAAGAAATATCATGGCCTATGCAACAATCTTGGAAGCATCCTGTAATGATCCATATGATGTATGTACCAGTGAAGTCTTCTGCTTTAATACACCCACCCAGTGTTGTAGTATGGAGAGAATTATAGAAGAAACATTATCATTTTGTTCCCTTAAGGGATCTTTTATCTGGCCTTCTTTTGGTGATAAATCACCCTCTGTCTCTGTTGAAGCATCTACCTTATCCTTTTCAACCACTTGAGGAACTTCACTTGTCTACTTTTCTTGTAGTTCTTTCTTTAATTGATTTTTTTTCTTCCAAAGAATTTTTATGAACCATAACTTCTTCATGTTTCTTAGTCAGTACAATCATCTGGCTGAAAGTCTAATCATATCTTTTAGACAAATCTTTAGATCTAGCCAAGTTCATAAATGAAACCTGGGTCATCAAATGAGCAATCTCAGTATTGTTGGTATTCTGTAGATTCCAAATTATTCCATCTTCTTTCCTTTCTTCTCTTATACTAAGAACTGGAGGCTTCTGTGTGGCAGAGGTAAGGGACCAGAAGGCCAAGGTTTTAGACTTGGGATCAAAGCCTGATCCTCTCAATACATTATCTATCTCAAACTCTATTTTGAACATGGGATTCTCTTATCTTCTAATCTGATCAATGATAAAAGTAGATTGTAAATCCCAATCAGGCATCAATAATATTCCACTATTTTTCACCAAGAGTCTATCCTGTTCCATTGTTATCAACTCACTCTCAAGGTCATATTCCTAAAGTGTCTTTATGATCTCTTCATTTTTCTCTTCTTGTCCTTCCCCTGTACTCAAGTTTTTCCTTAAGTCCTTTTGTTTCATCTTGATCAGGAAACTCTTGAATTCTTCTAATTTTATGAATTCATCATCCTTTATAAATTCATTAGCCATCATCATCCTTTCATCTATTTCAATATTCAGGATCATCTTATTTTCTCCTTGGCCTTCATCCTGTGGTAATTTCTACAATTGTTTTCTAATTTTTTTGAAATACCTTCCATGTTCTGTTACCACAGCCTTGGCCATGCTTTTTTTGGCTTGAACCATCTTATTCTCTATTTTTCATTTCTTGCTAGGTGGTTCCCTAGAAGAAGTGGCTTCTTCACCAAGCTCTTCATTTTCATCTTCATGATGTTGTAAATGCTCTTTATCATGCAATGCCACTATGCGTGTGGATCCATGAGACTGTACATCTTTAGCACTAAACTTTGGCACTTGTGCCATCAAGTTGTCATATGATTCCAACATTTTCTCAATTCTCTACAAGTATGGGGGTATCAGGAAAGAATCCAGATAAAGAACTATCTGATTCCTTCCATTTAGCTTCCACCCTCATGAGGTCTTTCCTTTTTCTTCTTCTCTCCTAGACCTCAACTCTATTAATCTTATTTCTCACAACATATTCATTATTTAAGGCCTCATGATCTCTCACTTGTTGCCAGGGAGTCATACTTTTCAAAGCTACCTTAATGAATTCTTCTAGATCACAGAACCTTGACAATATGGTTGACATTCTATACTGCTTTAGGAAGCCATTGATCTGTTCAAAAGTCCTTTTTCCTATAGAAAATTCAAATCCCACCCATAACCTAGGGGTAAAACTACCCTTCTTATGCCCTTCTAAGAATTCTTTATCTACCCAAGTAATTTTCCAAATAAATTCTAAGAAAGAAATTCTAAGTGGGAGAAATTTAGGGAGAACATGGAGTGGTTGTGAGAAACCATAAACCCCTAATGATATTTAATTGATCAAAGAAAAATAAATCACCCCAATTATGGCTAATAGACCAGCCCTGAATGAAATTCCATGGTCTTAGAAATCTCTTAACATCAAATGACAGCCTTTCCCTTTTTACTCCCAACATATCTAGAATTGGATCAGCAATCCAATTATGAAAGCACACAAAAGAAGATTGTACAGAAGCACTATCCCATACCTGGGTCCATCTTGGAATTTGCATTTTGACCCCATACTCTGAATCAAACAATTCTAACTCTTTTTTCCATAGAAGCCCTATTCTAATACAAAATTAAAACCATCAGGAGTGAGTAGTGCTTGAAAGTAGGCATAGACACATCTTGTTGTATCTCCACTAGTGTTGTATGTATGGCCTCAACCACATAACCTACATAATCATAATCAGTATTGACCTCTGGATGTTGAATATCCATGGCCATCATCAACAAGTCAGTAGGAGTAGTTTAATCTCCATCGAAACCCAACACTTTGCTCAAACCATAGACTGTATACTTGATATAATTGTGGAAGAAAGTCAGGTCAAAAGGAGGTTTTTCATTGTCTAGAATTATCACCAGATTTCTATCCACTCTAGGCATGAATCGCAGCATCTCATATTTCTTTACAAGTTTCTCCTGCTTCTCATAGTCAAATTCTATCTTGTCCAGGTCAATTTCGGTACATATTGCACCATAAATTTTGAAAACCTCTGCTAATGTCCTTCTGTTTATGGCCACTAGGGCTTATTTGTTCTTCTTCCTAATTACTCTAGCTACTGGATAGTAACTCTTAGCTAGCTCCTTGATACAATCCACATCATTGTAGACATCAGGGACAATTAATTTTTCCATATTCATATTCCATGGATTATAGATAGGGACTAACTTAACCCTATTGTTCTAGAAGTAATGAAACAAGGTATTACCAGAATAGTTGAGGGTGACCTGGTTTCTACATTGGCACCATTTGTCCTTCCATTCTTCCCAGTTGGCATTATTTGTATTAGAATTTCCCAATAAGAGGTGTGCAAATTCATCTAAATATGTCTTCATTGCAACTTCCTTTTTCCCAGTTCCCTTAGAAGTTGTTCTTGTAGTAGCCTGACTCATCTTTCCTTCTGAAATTTGATCTCAGAAAATACGCTCTACAATTCTTTCTTAAAATAATGAAAGGAGAAAATGAGAATTGTACATAATCTAGGCAAATTAGTTATACTTATAGCCCATCACATCCGCATCTTGTCTTCTTTACTGCAATTCCTTACACTTTCAAAATCATGTCGTTGGCTTCTGCAACTAGTGCTGCCATTAATTCAAACTATGTATCCTCACTGGAACAAACTATGAATTTATTTCTTTCTAGCATTTAAAAATGGAAATGAGACAGATGGCACGTTGTCACGCACTCATTGTACAAAATAGACATTCAATACTTTCTACGCGAGTGAGAGACAAAGATCTTTATTTTATTCCATCGCACACTCTCACCATCTTCATTCATAATCAAAATCATTCGACGAGTGAGTGAGAGCTGTTGATTTCATTTGGTCCTTTAGTCACGCACTCGCATCCCTTTATCTCATCATGTTTGAACTTGCACGAGTGAGCGATGATTAAACCACTGCTTGCATTTTCTCCTAGTCGCACACTCGCAACACCTTTTTGAATCGATCTTTTATCCTCGCGAGTGAGCGATGACCCCTTTTGAAAACATATCATTAGCCACGTCGATCACTCGCAGTCCAAAATCTATTAACCACTAAGCCTTATCGAGTGAGTGATGACATAAAAATCCCTTACTCGCACACTCGCAACTTAAAAAGTATTAACTGCTGATCCTTGGTGACTACGCAATGAAATAAAATCTCTTCGGTCACACCCTCGCTGATCATTAATATTAAGTGAACCAACCACCATGAGTGAGTGATGACACCATCTTTCTCCTTGGTCGCTCATTCGTAGACCAAAATTTTTTAGATGAATTCAACCGGTGAGTGAGCGATAACAATAGACAAGCATTAAAAATAGACTACGTCACTCATTCATAGTTAAAAAGATGTTAGATCAAAAACCTCAGCAAGTGAACGATGCTTTAAATTGAACTAAACTTGCATACTCTCACAACAAAGACAACATGAGACATACCTCTGCGAGTGAATGATTTACAAAAAACTCTTTTCAGTCACATACTCGCACAACAAAAACATTAAGCCAAGTTACCTCGGCAAGTAGGCGACAACATAATTCCTTCCTTGCTCACACACTCACAGATAGAAAAAGCTTGCAATGAAATTACATAGTGAGTGAGCAATAAACGTTTTGATAACCTCGTCGCTCACTTGCACAGTCAAATTGACACTTTAGAAAACTGTCGTGATTGCGTGACCACTTTACAAACCCTTCACTCGCTCACTCACACAGTTAAATGACCACTTAAGAGAAATAATGCGACTACGTGACTAATCATTAAAAATGACTGCTAAGAGACTTAAGCACATTTTTAATAATTTTTGACATGAAAAGGCCAAAATTGGAAATCATTAACACGGGAAAAAGCCACATTTGAAATATGAAAAAAAATCAGAGTATAGTGCTAACAGGACCGATTTGGATCTCTTTGGAAAAATATTTTTTTTGTGACTTTGTGCTAGTGTATGTTCAAATGTCTCTTTCAATCCATAAGGTCTTCACTTGGTTAAACACAATGAATACATAATCAAACACTTTCTATCACAAGGACATGGTTTCAATGCAACATTTGTAGGCTCACATGCATGGAAATTGCTTTCCAAACCTGATATTTTTTATCCTCATATGTATTGTCCCTCCTAGAGAAGGAGGTAATCCCTTGTAAATAATAAGGGAGCCTATAAAAAATTAAAGGATCTTCTAGGAGTGGATGAATAGGGTACCCTCATTCGGGTGGAAACTACCCAATCTTGGAAAATACTATTTCTATCTAAGACCAAGACCTTCACCTCATTCCAAGTAAACACATATGGTGCATAACTTCAAAGGGTGATGCAATCCTCTTGCACTACAGAATAAAACAACAAGGTAAAAAAGGATGGCCTCTATTTTAACTATTTTTCAATTATATATCTAGTGCCTACCCAATCGGTATGTACAATATTAAGTCGCTTAAGTCTCTAATGGACCACATCAGCTCTTTAGGTATGTAGGCCTGATCTGATCTATCATCCACTCTCCAACCTGAGCTTGGTTAGATTAAGATATTATGGGGTTTGATCCATGTCCTTATTATATGCAAACTAGAGGGATTTATCAGTTTGAGGTCATCCTCTAGTGGTGATCACATCCCGCAAACAAACCTCTCTAAAGAAGAAAAAGGTGAGTGTTAGCAAGACTTTCCTCTTGTAACAATTACGAAGAACGAAAGGGGAGAGGATAGTTTTTGTTGCAAGTGGGTCCACTCTACAAAAGTGCAAGCACATAAAACATGTCAAACATTGTGTTAAATCCAATTTAAGTCAAAGGAAATGTTCTCCAAGTTAAAAATCCAAACAAGCATGCACTAGGGGTTATTTTTAAAACACCAAATTGAAATGTATTTTTCTTTGTTCAATTTTATGTTGCACTAAATTGAAATTTAAAAGTTGCGATGTTTAATTTGAAATTTTTTTCATTTTAGATTGCACCAAGTGAAGTCTAAGAAATGATGTTTATTCATGCAAGGTTGATTTTAAAACACCCAAAAAGAAGTGTGAGTTAATTTTAATTTTAAAATTTTAGAGTGTGTTCCTGTCGAACAAGCACGCATTCTTGGTGACTTGTGTAGACATAAAAACACAAATTTGTTACACGTGTTCCCACAAAAACAAACCACATTCCCAAAGTGCTGCCATAAAAGTTAAAAATAGTAAGTAACAAAATAGAGATAGATATTTATACCTTCCTTTGGAGATATTGTTCCTACCGAAACAAGTCACGTTCACGCAGAATTTCCTACTTGTAAAAACCAAAGATAAGAAATAGAGACTATCCTACTAGCCCTAATAAGTGGATCTCTTACATGTTCTCTTTTTGTCATGCGCTCTATTGCCCTTGATTTTTTCCTTACTTGGGTGCATATCATAGTAGCAACATACTTATCTTTTAGATGTATGTATGATACCTTAGATCTATTTCTCCTTGTAAGGCATATGTAATTTTTTTAATGTGCGAGCATATACTCCGCTCTTTGTTACATTTTATGCACACACCACAATTAATTTTTGTAGTCATTTTTCAGGCTACTTAGCAAACTCTACATTTTTCTTTGTAATCTTCTCTCAGTAGATTTTCTTGTGTACAATTCTTTTCTTGGTTATCCTTTGCACTACTTTCTAGAATATTTCCTCTCATACAGTGCTCTACCTAGTTATTGTTGGGGTGATTTGACTAACATAACACACCTTTCTACACTATTAAATTCTCCTTCACACCAATATCTCTACATGTCTCACACTCATCTTAACCTTACTAGGCTAGCATAGTCATGTCTTATCTCTCTTTCTTTTCATGTGTTTCTTATTTTGTCTTATTATTAGATCGATAAGGTCCTAAGTCACTTGGGGGCTTGGTGTTCCTCTTATACCTTGATGAACTTTTTCCAATGTTGTGATCTACTTTATCGAGAGTATGAATACATGTTCCTCCTCTCGCTAAAGTGGGGATAAATGTAGTATTGTAAATTGCCTCCCTATGAAATTTCTTTCTTATGTAGGCCCTATTTTAGTTCCTAGCCTCTTGTGCCTAATATCCTTCATCCAGCTCAATTATGACTAAACTTTTGACTTCTCCTCAATATTTCAAGTTCAAATTTGGGTTTGCATCAAGGATAGTAGGTTTCTTTAGGTAACCTACTCCCCGCAATTGGAGCCAAAATTCAAATTACAAAACACTTGGCTTGTAGGAGCAGGAAATTTAAGCCTTCGTTGAATTGCTCTAAAATTCACATCTCAAAATATTATGGAGAGGCATAAAATAAAGTTATCCTCCTCATTTTGACATCACTCTCAATCCTTCAATTCAACAAGTAACTCAATTTAAAATTAAAGCAATCAAGTCCTTAAGAGAAAGTGATCAAGAACTTGAGGCATTGAAGACAAGGAGTAATTTTCAATCTATGATTTCATGATGGCATCAATGATCAATATTTCCTAAATTCAACTCTACAAGGTCAAAATAAAAATCTTCATGAGCATTTTGAAATAAAGAAGGCTTATGAAGGTATAAGAATTCTTTTTTAGATCTAACCTCTGCTACCGAACAACACACTTTCAATTAGATTTAAATTCATTTCAATTTCAAGGTTAATTCCAAAACCAAGGTTTGACCTAGGAAAACCCCTTCCAAATCAACATTTTCTCTCATTTTTATGTCCAGGAAGAGGTGTAGGATGCACAATATTAGGTACAAATGGAGTATTAGGAGAACTACAAAATTCCTATCATTAGAGCTAAAACAATCAAGAGTAGGTCACCCAAACATGGATGAGTCCTAGGAGTAGGTTGTTTGACATGATTGAATCCCCATGTTCTACCCTAAATTTGAGTCACAGGTCATTTTTCATCTGTACTTTCAAGATCATTTTCCATAATCTCCATATCATTTTTCTATTATTCTTGGGCATGCTAAAAGTCATTATTTTATCATATTTTGTGCTTGATCTCACATTTATTTTCCACAATCACATAGTCATCTTACACCCATCAAAAAGGACCACTAATCTGACCTTGTGTCTAAGAATCTTGATCCAAGTGGATCATTCTCTTTCAAATGTCAGTGACTGAAATAGCCTTAAAAGTCATAGTTTGTATGCATACACTAAGGAACCCTCTTTCACCACCTTATAGTATCTTTTCATAATTTCATATATTGTATCTCCTATATATAAGGTGTATGAGATAAAGGTTTTGTGTAAGATGTTTATAGCTATTGAGATACCTTTTGATCTCTTGTTCGTGATGCTCCTATGAGAAGCTTGTTTAGAAAGTATATTGTAATCTATTGTTTATTTTTTAATAGTATATTGGGAAGATTTTGGAGTGTGAGGTTTTTGTTCCAAAAGGGTTTTCCCCATGCGAATCACAGTGTTGTAGTATGCATGCTATTTATGATTATTTTTGTTAATTTTTTTAAATTTTTGTAAAGATTAAAGAAATTTTTTGAATAGCCCTTCTCTCAAGATAAGTATAGGAATTTGTTCTCCTACCTTGATTTCCTCACAGGTTTTATGGTGCATAGCATCATATTTAGTAACATCATTTCTATCTATAGGTATCAAGATATTCTCATCAACAACCTCCCACAAATATTGATCTATTAACAAATCCTCCATCTCTAGCTTCTACATTTCATAATTATTTCTAGAAAATATCACCACCTCTATTCTTCTTGATGAACTTTCCATATGAAAAATATTTCAACAGGATCACAAAGTATCTTCTACACAAACTTACACTCAAATTTGGATTAGTTAAAAAAACTTAATAACCCACAACTGAAGCTAAAGGTGTTCAAGCTCTAATATCACTCGTAAGGAAGTTAAGGTAGCAACATAACTTCCTACAATAACCTTGAGAGGAGGGTCATGTATAAACATTTTTAAATTTTTAAAATAGTTGCAGAAAGATAACAAAAATGAGCATAAACAACATGTATGCCACAACATAGTAATTTACGTGGGGAAAACATTTTGGGAGAATATCCACACACTCTAAAAGATGCCTAATATATTATTCAAAAATCAACAAGAGATTACAATATACTTGTAGATAAATCTTATCATAGGAGTATCACCGACCAAATATCTGAAGGTAACTCAATGGTTATAAGACTCTTACACACAACCTCCATCTCATGCACCTAATATATAGGAGATTCATCAAATGGTGTTGCAAAACCATGGGCTAAAACCACCCAAAAAGTGGCATCCATCTTATATAAAATACAATATACCCTACGATGTGTCAAAAAACCACACACCTATACATGTAACTCCTTTTTACAACTCATTTATGTGACCAAACATATTTTAATATTTCCTATTGTAGGAGACCCAATTTCTAGTGGCCATAACGTTTGAACTCGGTGTCCAAATGAGTTATTTGAAGTTTTGGAAAGCTTGTGACATTATCTATCAAACTATAACCCAATAAACTATTTATGGACACTTTTTCACCATTTGAGAGCCTCTAAGGCCTTCAAATTTGAATTTTAAAGCTTTCATTTGCAACTTTAAAAAACAAAAAACTTTAATATCTTTAAATCTAAACATGATCTTGCAAAGAAAATTCAAAGGTCTACTTATCCAACCCATTGGAAGCTTTGGGAAAAAATTTGGACCACTCTGTGCTCAAATGTAAACTTACTATAAATAGTAAACTTATGTAAATGCAAGGTTGAGATGTCATTTTCCTAATTTCAGTATCGCAATGCCTAGTATTAAATAAAATTAAATCTATCTATAGAAAAAAATCAAATCATGAATTAGATCAATTATTTCAATTGTAGATAAATATTTAGATTCCTATATTAAGAAGAAATCTATGAAAAAAAAAATATGTAACATCGATGAGGCTTATGCTATGAATCAAAGAATCGGAAAAGTTGGACCAAAATTTTCTATAAAAAATGACGTGAAGGTAAGATTTTATGTGCATTACCATTGCAATTAACTTTAAAACTTTAAGAAAACCCAAAACTTATGGATCGTTAACTATCATAATACATAATAATAATTGAGCCTCAAAAGGGGTTTTTTGAATGGCTATCATTTCCACTCACTCAATTCCTATTCCTAGTCCCAAGCCATGCTCTAATCTTTTTATTGGGTCTATTGATCTTAGTTTGATTGACTTCACTATTGTGGATGTATTGTATTGTGAATTCCCTCTTAAGATCTTGTGGGTTCTACTCAAGTGGTGTCTAATATGGTGCATCTATTGATCTAATAATTCCTACGTACTCATTTCTCATGCCTGGTACAAAGCATTCTTATGTGAAAGTTACTCAGTTTTATTTTCTTGAATGAGGATCTTTCCTTTCATTAATATTTACTCAACTTTTCCATTGGGGAAACCTTTGTGATATTCTTCTTCTTCCCATGTTGTTTTGTATGGTTGGGAGATCTTACATAATGAAGAACACTTTAAAAATTATGCTTTTATATAAATATATAATGATTTTTGGCCTTCCATTCCTAATATTAACAAATGGGCCTTGGAAAATTAGGTGGTCCTCACCAAGGGAAATATTAAACTCTATCTTTGTGCTAAGCATTTTTTATGGTGTCCTTCTAAGTAAGTGCATATAAGACATGGGTGTTGGATGGTAGGGTTTGGATGTGGGGAAATCATCCCCTCTCTCTTTTACCTTTTTTTCCTTCCTTTAATCCGCTTATAGAATCCTCAAGTATTCTACCTATTTGGGTTAAACTTCCCAATATTCCTCTCTAGTTTTAGTAAGTGTATTGTTTTGAATCTATCAATGATTCTCTGCTTATTTTCTATAAGAAGATTCTACAATAGTAAACTATGTACTTTCTACTTATGTTTGCACTCTTTTGGAAATTGACACCTCTAAAGATCTTCCTAGGGATATTGTCCTAATTGATGGGGATAGATCATGGACTTAAATAATCAAATATGCGGATCTCCTCTTTCACCGTAGAAAAATGCTTTATTGTAGGAGACTTATCTGTGTCCCATGCTATTTCTCACCACAACAAAGGCAAGGTAACAGGTGGAAAAATCCCCACCATGAATAGTTGGGGAATTTTACTTTTTATGAGGTGTTGGAGGCAGATCTATCCCCAATGACACTCTAGATAGGTTATCTTCCATGGTATGTTTGTCCATTCTATGTTTGGAATCTTCATTATCAAGGTTCATATATAGTAATCATATGTCATTAGATGTTTTGAAAAAGTTGACAACTCATGTCGCATTGCCTTTAGCGGTAATAAAGGATTGTCCTCCCCTCTCCCATTGATTTGAGTATTTGGAGGATCATATTTTATAGAATATTATAAAAGCAAATGAAGTCATCCAAAACATGCTTGGGCCTCTCACACCTAGGTTTTGGGTGCTTAGAGAATTAGGAAGATTTCAAGGGTGGCGTGGTTAGTAATTATTATTTATTTTTGTAGTTCAAATGTATATATGTTGTTATTTGTGTTTGGTGTGTAACAAATTGGTTATTTTTTCATGGTAGTTTATCTTTTTTTGTTATTTTTTTGTTGTTCTTTAGTTGTGTCTTTGATGTCTCTTGTTGTAAAGGGTTTGAAGGCCCCTTCTAAACCTACTTTCCCAATAATCTAAAACTATAAATGATCTATTGAATAAAAAAATAATTCAAGTACTTTATTTTGTCACCAATGATTGAAGAGTTGTGAGGAAAGTGATGGTTAAATTGGATGATCAAGTAGTCTATAAAATATTATTAGAAGCATTGCACATCACTCACACTCGTAATATATAATAAAAATAAACTAATACTAATATAAATTGACATAAAAATAATAACAAACAAGGTAATGTATACAATTAATAAAATGTTAATGTGAATAATAGCTAATAATATTATTTTTAAGTCAAATTGAATGATAGAAAGTGTGACTTGATGAATGTGAGAAAGCTATTATCACATTTTAATATTGGTCCTAATCTTTGTAAAAATAATTTTCCAATGAAATATCGTGATATAATTTCCAATTTTACTTGAAAGAAAGGTTGGATCATCATTTTCTCCAATCTATGATGTCTCGGCTATGTATGAAATGGGAGGGATGTCATGTTATATTGTGTCTAGGGATGGCTCAAGTGTCTCTTTAGGAGGACTTGAAAAAAACTGGTGCATTTTATAATAATGATGCAAGTAGATGAGTACTAACAAGAAATTTCACCAAAATAAAAAGGTCCAATAGAAGCATGTCTATCAAATACTCTATCAAAGAGTGCATAATAGATTCTCTAACATGTTGCATGAGCTTCTATAATTGGGTTTCAACAAGAGGTGAAGGGATACCAAGAGTGGAAATAAATGGGTATTTCAAATCATACTACCCCAAGTATATACTAAGGTATTCCTCTATGTATTCTACAAAAATATTTAGAATCAAAATACCTCACATTATGACGTAATATAAACTCTACACATAGCTTATGAAGAAAATATATAAGCTCTTGAGTGGTTTATAAAAAAAACCATCCACCAGTGGTGCCAAAAATAATTAGTAGTGTGGGTTTACATATATAAAGAAGCAATATGCTTACAAGGTGAACAAAATAAATTTCCAATTGACCTTTGCCAGTGTCCTTTTTTTTCTACTTGATATAAGATAGGCTGGTATAATATTCAATGTTCTTGGCTTCTCATTATTGTTATGATATATCATATTTACTACTAGTTGTATGGACACGATTGATAATTGCTTCTAGAATGGGATTCATAGAGGACAATCGAGGCTAAGGACAATAAGATTTTATAATGCTTTTGATATTAAAAAGTAACAAAACAAGAGTGTTGGCCCTTATAGATACCAACCAAAAAGATCATATACAACAAGGTCAATAACAAACCATTAACAATACGCTAGTATAATAGTTAGTAATCCACATCAAGAGTGGGTAGACAACTCACCCACAACATGGGGAGGAGAATGAGAAATTGAAGACCGATATTTCCTACATTTTCATATCATCATCCAAGAAATATTATCATGGATATCCTCACCAAAAGGGGTAGCAAGTGGGGAAGTCATCTTTTCAATGTCGTCGGCACGATAGGCATAGTTCTGACAATATTGTATGCCATTATCCAAAGGTTGATGTTGAGCAATAGTAGTAGACAAAGAAGGGTCCACATGACTAGAGGGGGCCAAACCAGCAACACAAGGTGGGGTAGGATCCATGGGGTCTAAGGAGACCAAATCAACAGTAGGAGAATAATCCCAAGGGAATTCATCATCAACCTATGAAGAGTCATCAGATGAAGAGTTTGAAGAAATCACAATCAGATGTTCATAGTTACATTCCTTCCACCAAGTGGCATCGCCTTTACAATGTGAGAGGGAACAATCAGTTGCAAAGTGACCATTAGAAAATCACCAAAGAGATCGAAAGGGGAAACCCTCATAATCCAACGGTTGATTCCATGGCTTATCCGACTAGTACATTTGAGGCCAAATTTTGACAACCATTTGTCGGATTTGCAACACTCATTTGTCAGACTTTCAAAAATTGAGTCCATCGCCATTTTTGCGTTGGAAATTGTGACAAAAGACATACCCGTTGATTTACCGACACCATATCATGTCAAAAACTTGCACATGTCAATGACTTCATTATGGCATTTCCTATGGTTCATCCATCGGCACAAACTGTCAAAAAATTATTTTCGACATTAGTACTGTTGGAATAGCAATAGTTTGCACCAAATTCTGACAGATATACCTATCGGTGATATGGCTTTAATGTCAAATGGTCTATTGAAACACTTCTATTTACGACACTTAAAGTGTTGGAAGAGCGACAGTTGTGCAGCATTTCTCTGACAGGTATCCCTGTCGAATGTATAGCATTACTGTCGCAATAAATGTCGTAAATGATTTTTCTCTGACATTTTGTCTGTCAAAAGTATAGCACTTCCGTCAGAATTAATTATTAATTGTAGAAAAACTGACAGATGGGCACATTAAAGTTAACACAGCTCAAGAGACCATCATAGTTTGTCTCTTTCTTTGGTCTATATTATTGACAAAATGTTTTACCTTTCATTAGCTCATCAAATCCAGGGATTTGAAAGAATTTAATAGAATATTTTCATGACAACGTATATTATTTAAGTTGACATTGCACAAATTTATCTACTTTGCGCACTTGTAGACTATGAGGATAGCGATAAAGAAGCATGGCCATCTTCATAGTATACAAGTGCACGAAGTAGATAAATTTGTGCAACGTCAACTTAAATAATATACGTTGTCATGAAAATATTCTATTAAATTCTTTCAAATCCTCAGATTTGATAAGCTAATGAAAGGTAAAACATTCTGTCAATAATATAGACCGAAGAAAGAGACAACCTATGATGGTCTCTTGAGTTGTGTTATCTTTATTCCTAGCTACTGTCCTAGCTACCTGTCGATTGTCGAGAATAATCACCGTCTTGCATTTATGAACACTACACAAATTGATCACAGTCTCGCAAAAACATTTTACACTTTTACATCTCATCAATACTGGAGGCCTAAAGTAATTTTATACGATCACTAGCACATTTCGTGCATGGATGAGAAACACTATCCAAAGTTTCTAGATAACCGTTTTTGAGAAGAGGAATGAGTGGAGGCCAAACAAGGGATAATTGTGAAGGTTTTATAGATGTAGGTTACTAAATCATCATCTCTGCACTGGTACTCAATCTGGCCTCCACTCCATATACGTCTTCTCATAATCTAAAAATTCTCCATCATTGATTCTCGTCATTTTTTCAGCATCTCCGTGGACTGAGACCTTAAATTATTGAGCTTCTCTTTGTTTCAAGAATAGTTTAACATTCTCTACTTAACAGGGCCAACCACATGAAGGTGGAAGCTCACCTAGCCCCTCCTAGGAGCCTCTTATGACCCTTTAAAATATTTTAAGACCTTTAAGATGTATTCTTAGGGATTGTAAAGGGTCATAAGGGGTCCTGGGACACAACAGCTGAGAAACTTAAATGTAGGCATCATGGTCACAATTTTTTGGAGACACAACATAATTGAGTGGTTTTTTGAGATGATGCAAAGTAGTGGTTGC
>MU227509.1:2197984-2208080 GCA_018584345.1 Thuja plicata | reverse complement strand
ATTTCAGTGACAACAATATACAATGGCGTCATTAAACACATATGCCAGTAATATCAACAAACGTGAATCCAAACATTTGAATACAGTGAATCGATATCCTTGAGCACAAGCACCAATAACATCAAATGATAGAGATAAAGCACTGGCTAGGGCATGACACCAGTAGAATGCGGTCATTTCATAGAGCAACTCCCTCAACAATAAAATGAAATGCATTGGAAAATGATGCCAGAGGCTCGAAAGATGAAGAAATCGCATACCTTCTCCCGCGCTCAGCTGTCGCTCCTTTTCTCCCGCTCTCCAATCGAAATGAAAATGATGAGGTTGTTTCACTTTTTTTTTTTAATGTATACCCCGAATTTGTCAGAGTTTCAATGGTCAATTAAACACCCATCGGAATACCGACATCATCGGGGCCTATTACAAAAAAAAAACACCAAATTCGTAAGAAAAAGTTACCCGTCGGAAACTTCTGTCGAAAGTTGGCCCCAAATGTACTAGTGTCCCCAACCATAAGGACCACATGTTCAAGAAGAGGTGTGGAGATGATTTTATAATGTTTCTTATTTGATTAATATTATTTTAATTCCCTTTTCAATCATTTGTCTAGAGGATTTGGAAGACGTGGGTTTGGGTTTACAAAAGGTTTCTCAACCTTATATATTTAAAATTTAAAATTTACGTACTAAAATTTTAAATATAGTATTAGAGAATAGTTTAAATTAAAGATTGAGGACAAACAATATAAATAGAACCATAGATTATGTTTGATTAAATATAAAAACTTTGAACTTCATAAAAAAATCAAAATACAAGTGAAATACACTTAATAAAATTAAAAAAGATGAAATTCATGATTTTACAAAAACAAAAATATGTTCAATCAAATTGAAAACCCCATACTAATTTAAACAATTTTAGTTTAATTTTCAATTCATTTAAATTGAGATGAAACAATAAAATTACCTTTATAAAATGTCAATCGCTTGTCGAGAAGATATAGTTCACTCACTTGCTAGAGCCAAGGGGTGGGGAGGATTATATGAAATAGATAACATATTTATTTAATATCCTTTTTCCCTTAAGCTAAATATATACTTACTAGTTGAGGGTTTGAAACATATTTGTTTAATTGGGTACTATCAAATTAAGTTTGAACATATGAACGTTTTCACCTAAGACGTTTGAATTTATGATGGTTGAAAAATACCCCCTACTTGTGAATTTTTAACTTCTTAGTCAAGCCGAAAAAAGAGTTAAAAATTAATTTTATAATTATTTTTTTGAAGAGTTTTGTTTGTTGTTGCCACATTTTTCATATCATGATCTCACACTCACCATCTAAATGCATTTGTTATTTACTAAATATTAAATGTTTGAATGCAGTTGTTCATTAATATAAATTTTATTTTTGTCTCTGTTAAATTAAAAGGGATTTATAGACTTGTGACTATATTAACATTTTGAGTGTGCATTAAAATGGAAAGAAAATGTCAGTATATTATTTCTTATCATTGTTCTTAGTAATACAACTTGATTAAAATTTTACTTAGATATATTAAGTATAATTGAGTGCCTTCATCTCTAAGTTATAATTTTACGAGGGTGTAGCCCTTTTCCTCTTATATATAATACCTTGGAGGAGTGGTTGTCATGAGGACTAGCTTCTATAGACATCACATGCATTGACATCATTCATATCTTAGGAAGGTTTCACAACATAGGGTGTAATGCACAAGGATATGTGATGCCTATCCATGTATTTTATTAAATTCTCTCATTTACCTACATATTTCCAACAAATATCTTTCATGTGTTTGGATTCACATGACATACATGGAAATAATGTATTGGCATGCATAGTATATTATAATTATATGGTTCTTTTGTGTGAAAAATTTTGATGTTTTTTTTTTCCATATTGGATTATGGGCGTTAGAAGGATGCAGTCAAAGTGAACTAAGAAACTTGCACTCATGTGAGTCATTCATAGATAATGAAGGGATCATAAACTATTCACAATCGATAATACTAACTTGGAATATTTTTAGTTTTGACTATGCAATTTTTTTGCTCATCAAAATTTTAGATGATACTCCATAATACATCACTAGGATGAGATAGCAAAAAAAGAGAAAATGAATCATGGAGTATGATATTTAGATAATGAAAATTTATATGACCCCCTCTATCAATGTAGCAATGCATCACTTCTACCAAAGAGATTTAGTTACATTTTGTGCTCCTAAATGAAGAATATATCAATGCCTACACTCTAAAATCACATTCTTGTATACTTAGTGCCACAAAACTTGTAATTATCCAAATAGAAAAGTGTATAGTTTCTTGTTGGAGATAATATTCATTTGTTGAATATATGTGGAACATTCCAGCATATATAACCTTCCCTTTCTAGATTCTCTTAGAGGCTTTTATTAGTCATCATGGTTTATGGAGTTATGTATGCAATCTATAAATAAAACCACCATTTTACATTGGAAGAAGCATTTTGTTATGTAACTTTTCAATTGGTAATGTACAATATATTGTATTGTTAAATTGGTGCACTTTTTATTGAGTTATTGAATTTCTTCAATATAGTACCAAAGCATTTTTAAATCTTGGGCAATGATATGTAGATTTTGTAGTGTGGGCTATGAACTATACAATTTGCATTTTTTTTAGTAGGACTATAGCAATTTTTTGCGGTAAAAGAAGTGAGCAATATTGTAGCAATGTAGAGAAAAACAATATAGAAATTGGTGAGGTATTTTCAAATTTTCTAAAAGTCATTTTATAATAAAAACAATTATACATCAAAGAATATAAAGGTTATTTTTACTTTCATTCTCATCTCAGAAAGAGAGAATTCAGCATAATGTCCTCCATTGGGATTCCTTTACCTATAATTAAATTAAATGGAAAATTTATTATTGTCGAAAATAATGGAATGGTGTGTATTGAGAGGGGAGGGGTGAATCAGTACCCTTAAAACTTTTATCACTTAACCTTAATCCTTTTAGTAATCAATTTCTTGTATTACCAACCATATGTGTTTTCTATCTTTATGCATGTAATATCAATTCATAAACTTAATTAGCATGTAAACATTCATAGAAACATTCATGAAATGTATAGACACATGACACAAGATTTGGTAACGCATAAAACCCATGTTAGAAGGTAAAAACTGCGGTGGGGATGAAACCCACAAAACTTCACTATCTGTAGAATGGAAGGGGTCGGTTAAGGCTTACAAGTTTGATCACTTATGATGATCTTACCCTGTTAGGAGTAACATGTAGAGATTGGTTAAGGTCTACTCTGTTAAGATCTTTAGCAACATTGTTTTAGTGTGCACTCGGTTAAGAGATTTAAAAAGGATTGTTAAATCCACCTTCTCAAAGGATTTCTTCTATTTGCTACATTGTTAAAATGTAGTCAAAAATATTCATTGACCTGAGTATATGCAATCTAGAATTGATGATTAAAGATCCATTAAAGTTCACAATATAATGTATCACCTATAGTGATTGATCAATACCTCTGTTCTGCTCGGTAGCCTTGGATCTTGTTCTTGATAACTGATTTCATCTTTGGTTTTCCCTCTGCATAAGAATTTGTCTCTAATCCATAAGTGTTTGTGGCTATAATCATCATCGCATGCACTTGTTCTGATTGATTACACATCTATTTATACAATGAGTTTTACCTAAATGAGTTTCACGTATAACAATGATAACTCTATGATCAAAGGTTTACAACTTGACCTTGATCTCCTAATTTGCATGTTTCTAATCACTTAGATTGATTAAAACAATTACAATTATATTTCTTGTCCCTCAAGAAATGGATTTAAAGATAATCAAAAATCTAAATATAAAACACAAGTGTTTTATCTGACGTGGAAGTTAGATTCACATTTCTCAGGATTATAACTATCTCTCGGTAGAATGGTGCTCATTTTTCTCTGTAGTCTTCCTGTTGGGTTCCTCTGTGAACTGTCTATCAGGTTCCTCTATGAACTATCTGTCAGGTTCCTATGTTAACTATTTGTCAGGTTCCTCTGTTATCTGCTTGTCGGGTTCCTCTGTCGGGTTACTCTGTCGGCTTCCTCTTTAACATTTTTGGGTTGCACTGGTAAACTGTGTCGTAGGGTTCCCTTGTGAACTTGTCTATCGAGTTGCACTAAGCCTGTCTTTCAGCATTGGTGTTACTGACAGTTTCAAAACTATTTTCCTTTGCATACTAATGGAAAAATATGTCTTCAATCTCCCCCTTTGACATTAGTATAAAAAATTGATATGTGCAAAATACGAAAAATGTGTAGTATGTACACCATGTGTTCACCTTGTCATTATGACTCCCCCTATGTATATACTGGTATAGTATATGTATATGTATGTACACTTGCCTTTATACTATTCTCCCTTTTCACCTTATCTTCCCCTTTTATCATATCATTTTCCCCCTTTATTCATATCATTCTCCCCCTTTTTTGATAGTGAGGGCAAAGGCATAATTACTTACAACTTGTCAAAAATGTGGTAATGGGAGTTGTTCATGTCTTCTATCATCTTCTCCCATTTTTCTTGAAGGCATTCTAGGGCCATTTTCTCCAATGTAATCCTTGCGTGCATATCATAGATGTTGTCAATGACATACATCTTCGGGGTGGCTATCAATTGTCTAGTCATAGTCATTTTTTGTTGCAATAGTGTGAGATTGGGTAGTAGTAGAGCATCTAGCTCGGTTACCTCATCTCTGAACTTTGATTTTACCTCTTGAATCTGGAGTCTACTCTTCTTTTCTTCCATTACCTTTTCATAATGCAACTCGATTGCATTGTCATTTGTTGAGATACCTTGTGCACTAGCAGTAAGATCTTCATCTATCTTTGCAATCTTTTCACTATTTTCCTTAGTGAAGTGCTCTAATGTGCTTAAATTTTGAATTAAGGTGATAGCTTCTGAAATGATTGGTTCTAATTAATTTACTTGTTCAAATAGCTTTACCTTGCTCTCGGCCACTTCTTGGCTTATTTTCTCAGTCAATTTGTATTGGTACTTTTGTTCTACACGTTCTTCAATGGCCTTCTCTGCATCCATATTTTGTGATGTGATGACTTTGGTAAGAATGACTAATTGATCAATGATAGAAGTGTTTTGATCAATATCTATATCAAGTACAATCTGTTGAAGTATCTCCTTTGTTGTCTCTAGTACCTAAGTGTCCTTTGTCTCCTTCTTAAGCTTACCTTGGATAGCGTTTCTTTTATGAAGTTTAGCATACTTTGTAAGTGCCTCTGGATCCAATGTCCTCGGATCATAGGCTGGTATCTCTATAATCTCATCTAATGTAATTGGATTCTTATTCTTTTTTATCTTCTTCTTGGATAGAGTTGTGGAGGAACATGTATGCAATACCATAGCAAGTTCCTTTGCTTGGTATGATGTGCTTGATGAAGGCTTTGGAGTGTGTGTGCCTTTATCTTGTTGCTCGATGTCTACCTGTCAGTTGAGAGTAGACATCTCCACATCAACCTTAGCCTTATCTACAGCATCTCCTTTCGTATCCTTAGGAGTGGCATCACCTTGCTTCTCTTCTTCACCTTTATTTTCTTTTAGTTCTCCATTTGTTTCTTTTCGTGCTTCATTTGTTACAGTTTTCTCATCATTTGTTACATTTTATTCCTCTTCACCCTTATCCTTGGGTATGCTTGCATCAGGCTCATGTGACTTCTCCTTTTGTAAGATGATATTGATAGCCTCTATCAATAATGGTATTTGGCCTGGTATATTCACCTGTGTAGCATCTGTTGTTGTATCTTGTTCCTTGGACTGCTCAGAGGTAACAGTAATATCTTCATCTGCCTTTACCTCATCTGCAAGGTCATCTCCAGTGATATCAATGATATTTCTATCTTTGTTTGTATCATATGTAGTATCCCCTAATGATTGTAGAATATGATGAATGTCATCCATTTCCTTTCTTGCTTCTGTAATCAATTCAGTTTGAGTGACATCCTCATCATCATTTATTAGAATATGCTATGGGCTTAGTATATCCTCTATTTCTTCATTGTGAGGCTTTTCGGTGAGTTCCAATGCTCTCTCGGGGCTTGTGTCCTTTTCAGGTACATCGATTTGTTTTCTCCAATTATCCTCACTTTCTTTTTCAAGCTCAATAAAATTTCCTTGTAGCACTTTGTAAGCTCTCAATTTTGCTGAGAACCTTTTTGAGTGTAACTTCATCATTTCGTTAATTTCTTCCATTTTGGACTTGGGTGGCATAACAGAAACTAGGGTTCTTTCCCTTATCTATTTTTCTAAATTCAATGTGAATGTCCACCTTGCCAATAGTCTATCAAGAAGTTCTTGTGGCATTTTCCCTTCAAACTGTAATGGTATATATTTAAATATACACACTGTTCTGATGATTGCTTCCTCTATCTTGTTATGATCCTCGGGATCCAAAGTTAGCCATTTTTTGATCTTAGGTCCAGTTATTGAACCTGCCTTGATCATTGATGCACATACCTCATCAATTGTAGTAGGAAGTTTATTCTTAATAGGTTGTTCTTCCTATTTGGTGTCTTCTATATCTTCCTTAGTTATGATGAATTTTCTTCTTTTTATGGTGCTCATTTCCCTATTTGAGGCTTCCTTTTGTAATTCCTCACTTGTCCTTTCTTGATCGGTGATGAATTTGCATCTTTAGTTGTTTGACTTCTAGTCCTTGATGCAGCAGTAGTCCTTGGTTTCTTTGTTGGTCATGGTGGTGGTGTGGTGCAGGAGCACACCTAGATCAACCCCTTAGTTTTCTTGCTATTTGATTTTTGGCATGTACTAACTCTATCCAAGTCAAGAGAGTTTGTGTGGACCTTAGATGGTCATTGTTTCTTTGTTTCCCTAAGATGGATATGACTAGGTCAATCCATGTCTAGATAATTGCTTAGGAGTTGTCTTGTGTGTTCTCTTGCCAATGTTGCAGAGATGAGTCCTAGAGTGGCAAGGGGACTTGAATATCTTAGGCTATGTTTTAAATTATTTTGAGTATGGTCATATGCCATATGTAAACATTTTGAGAACAAACCTCAAAGGTTGGAGTGTTATACAATTTGTTATTTTCTTGCCAAAGTTGTCAACTTGGCCAAAAAAGTGCTAAAATGGGAAAATATGGAAGAATGATGGCCGAGAGGCCAAATCATCCTTAGAAATTATTAATATGTCTTAAGAAATGCCCCAAAAATATCCCAAGTCCTACTTGGTAGGAAAAAATCCAAAAGACAAAACAAAAAGAAAAAGTTGCCATGACAACTTTTGAAGATTGCATGACAATTTTCAAGAATGAGTTGCAGACCGAGTTGGGTGAGGAAATGATGAATTAAACACCTCAATCCATGAATTAAGGTTACTTAGGAAGTGGAAAACCTATCCAAAACCATGAGACAACATTTTTAACAGTGACAAAGAGATGGAATGAATGAGTTTTAATGGTGTATTGGCAAACAGTCACAATTTTTATGTTTTCATTTGCATGCATGTGAAATTGGAAGGAAGATCTCATTTTGATGTTTGATCCTTGTTATTATGATTAGAATAATTCTTTTCTCTTCACACCAGGGATGAATTGGAGGTCATGATAATAATGTTTTGAAGGATTTTCTTACTGATTATTGTAATTGTCATAGTTTTGCAGAGTCACTGTTATTTTCATGCATGAAGGGTAAAATGAATTGGGATATATGTTATATTGATCCCATAGTATTATTCATGATCTTAAAAGTCTTTTTCATTTAGGTTTCAAGTTTGGAGGAGGTCATCTTCTTATGTTTTGAAGAGCTTTTGTGTTGTGTCAATCTGTTGTCTCAGTTTGATAGTCCTCTTGTTGTTTTTTGTTGCATGTAAGGGTTAATGGATTGAAATTCCTGATCCAACATTGGATTATTATTGATCATTCATATTTAGAAATTTTTCATTTACAAATCAAGTTAGAGAGAATTCATTTTGATTGGTTTTGAAAATCATTTGTGTTTGGGCAGTATGCTGCCACTGTTTGAGCAGTTCATGAATATGTGTTTGCCACTCCCTTTCCCACCATAGAAATTTTATGGGGTTTTGGAGTTTGGGAGTGGAATTTATGTATGATGTGTGTGTAGAAGGAGGGGCCCCATAAACAATTTTTAGTATTTTTACAATGATGCCCTAGGCGAGTTGATAGCACCCGGCTAGGCAACATCAGAGCTTGTGAGCAAGATATAGTGGATTGAATGCATTGAAGGATTCAATAAAAGTTTGGATTCACCAAGGGGGATGTGTGGAGAGTCAAAATATAGAAGGAGGATTTCCCAATTCAATATTGGGTATGGTTTTAAAGAGACCCTAGAAGGGACTATCTAAAGCAAATTGAAACCCTCAATTTTACGCCAAAAGTGACTTTCCAGTGTACAGATAGTTTGAAGAGTTGAGACCTTCAAAATCTTGTAGGTATCCCAAAAGGGTACTCATATATAAAATATTTTTATCACATTTCTAAGGATATTATTGAGTTAGAAGGAGAAAACCTTGTTTGTAGGGCTAATTCTAGTAGCCCTATTTGGTGCAAAGTGGACAGTTTTGTAAGATTGAGTCACTAAACTCAATTGAATTGAAGTCAGAAGGTTAAATGGGATTAAAAAACATCCAAACACATCCATAATTATTCATGAAGAAAGAAGGACCCATGTTGGGTGGAAATGCAAGGTTGACAACAAGCTAAAGCCATTGGTTTGGCAAGCAAATTCACTAGTGTAACTAGGTAGGGTACTTGGAAGATAGGATTGTGATCCTATACAGGGTAGGGTATCCAAGTGAACCCTAATAGGCTAGGAGAAAGCCTAATAAATTCCTTATATCCAGTAAGGACAATAGAGAAACCCTATACCCAGTTACAACAAATTGGTATCAGAGCCTAAATTGATTGGGCTTGTGGTAGATGTTCCAGCCAAAATTATCAGTAGGTGAAAACAAGATGGTCACCAATACAGAGCTTGAAAAGGAAGTATATGAGTAGAAGAAGATAATAGAGGATCAAATGGAAAGGAGTAGACTCCTTGAAGAAGCCCTGGATGAGATGAAGGCAAAACTCCAAGAAGTTTCAGATGCAACTAAAAGCAAAGACGGAGATGAAGTCTCTAGTAGCAAAGGGAAGCAGAAAGTTGATGAAGAAGACATGATACATGAACCAGACCCTCCAATGAATGAGGATACATTCCTAAAAGATCTCAAAGCCCTAGGAGGAAAAATTCTTGAAGGAATTCCATGGTTTAATGGAAAAATGGACAGTGAACTAGTTATGAAATGGATAGAAGGCATTGAGAATCACTTTGAATGTGAAGGCATAACTGAAGCACATAAGGTAAAAGTTGCAAAGTCAAGATTAAGAGGTTCAACATTAACATGGTGGAAGTTGTAGAAGTTGATAAAGGCAACTTCACCCAAGATCACCTACATGCAAGACTGCTACGAGAAGAAGACAGAAGACAGAAGAGAGAAAGCTATGGCGGCCAATAGGCCAGAGACTGCAAAACCATGTTGAAAGAAAAAGCCTTCTATATTATCAACAAATGGAATTACAAAATGATCTCCTTATGAAATACAAAGTGGTGAATCCTTATAAAGGATACCGAAACCCTAAAAGGGAAACTCTAAGAAATAGAAACTGCCTAAGTGAAACTTAAGCACAAAAGAGTAATAACTTAATTAATTAAATCAACATGATTTAATCAATAAGAAACTAAAGATTACTCTAACACCCCCCCTTAAGTGTAACTTAGGGAGAAGCAAAACAGCTAAACTACTGCAGAAAGAAGAAAAGATGGGTCCCGGCAACTAGGCCTGATCAGGTACCCAAAACATAAAAGGGAAAAGATGTCCCAGAGAGAGGAACAAGAAGGAGCAAGAAGCATCTCTAAAGCAAGGAACTGTGAACTCTGTCAGAAGAAACTGCTGGAACCCCCACTGAAGTGCATGACCAGGTAGAGAAGACAAAGTGTCTGAAGAGCTGATCAATCGAACCAGGAAGCAATAGAACCAACAGGTGAACCCCCCCATAA
>MU227509.1:2175207-2197934 GCA_018584345.1 Thuja plicata | reverse complement strand
CATGACCAGGTAGAGAAGACAAAGTGTCTGAAGAGCTGATCAATCGAACCAGGAAGCAATAGAACCAACAGGTGAACCCCCCCATAATGCTGAACTGGAAGAGGTGACAGGAACACTGAAATGCAATACCAGAAACATCTGCAGAAGAAGAACCAGGAACACCAACAGTGCAACAGAAGCACACACACAGGATAAAGGGCGGTGTCATCGACACACAGCATGGGCTAATGTCGTGGAAGGTACGCTCACTTAACAAAGGTGGATGCGCCTAAAGTGGCATAAGCATCATAACCCCCCATGGCACTTTATAACAAAGTGCAAGTACAATAACACACAAGGTGTACAAGATCCCAGGTATACAGAAGTAGGCACTTTATCTCAGTGCGTTTACAGAAAATAATGCATCAGAAGGACATACAAGCTCAGATGTCAGAAAGAAGAGTGCACTATGAAATCAGAAGAAAAGATCCCAGGACCTGTAGAACCAAGCAATCCACCAGAGTGCATAAACTGCAAAACTCAGAGGAAAGAAAACCTGGAGCAAAATCTGGAAAAAAGAACCCTGCAACTGAATAGCACACTGAACCAGCTTTTTGACGATATCTCGTTTGCCAAAAAGGAGTCCGGATGAGCCAGATATGACTCCCGGAAGGCAAAACAAAATATCAGACTTCAACAGAAAAAAACACTATTGAAACAGCAGAATCCAAAACCCTAACCTCCATCGTCGGAAAGTTCTCGGAAAGAGCTTTCCTACGGTATATGGAAGTCAGAAAAAGACCCCCGTATGCTCAAGATAGAGCAAAAAAAGTGAGAAGGGGTCAAAAAAGGCCTCAAAAATAAAAAATAAGCCCCTGGGGCTATACACAGGCTGGCCCACAGTCGCATGGCCCGCGCAGGGGCTGAACCGGGGCCCTCGGTCACTAATAAGACCGTCTGCTTAAGGAATAAAGCCCGCGGGGCTAAAGAAAGCACCCGGGTGGAGCGGAGGTGTAAGGGCACCGGCGGAGCGGCACGAGCAGGCTGGGTGGGGCTGTGTGCGCCGGGAGCCGCAGGTGAGCGGAGAGCGCCTGGGTGGTGGGGGTCACGGGGGCGGCGGAGCCGGAGGGGCCGCAGAGGATGGCGAGTGGTGGGGGCCGCAGTGAAGGGAGCGGCGCGAGCTGCGGAATGCAAAGGGGTGCCACCGGCGGTGGCCGAGCCCCGGTGGGGCGGTGGCGGCCCCCCGGTGGCGCCTTTTTAAAAAACACTGCGCCCATTTGAAAAAATGCAAAAACCAAGATTTTTATTTTTTTTTTCAATTTTTGCATCATTTTTCGAGCCCGTACGGCCTTAGAAGGCCGAAAAAATTTGTCAGATGCCCCGGTGTCCAAAATGGACAAACTTTATATGGATTTTGGGGTTTTTGGGCCTTCTGGACGCAATGGTAGTGTCCGTTTGGGCCCAAAGTGACTAGAAACAAAGGTCCCCCCTAAATCCACACAAAGAAGCCAGAAAAAGCCTGGCAAACTACAAACCCTCGAATGCTTCAGAAAAACTCGAACAGCCACCAGCAGGAAAGCTCTGATACCATGTAGGATTTTACAAATGCAAATCCACAGAACGCCAAGAACACCTGCAAGCAAAATGCCAGAAGCTGAATCGAAACCTGTGAGAGAGAGAGCTAGGGTTTTGAGAATCTCAGCAGAGTGAGAGCAAAATTATATTTCTCAAAAGAATGAATACAATAATTACAAAAAGCGGCTTATAAGGTGAGAAACCCTAAAGCCGGAGAAAGGTAGGTTTGTGCATTTAATAATTAATAAACATATTAATTATTATGCACCTAAATGACAAGCTTAAGTGAAAAAGAATAATAGTGACCTTTAATAATTAAACCAGATAGATTTAATTATAAAGGTAAATAAACTATTACTCTAACAGAAGTACCTCCAAGAAGAGAGGGAGAAGATGGGTAAGAATCCAATCTCAAATTGGAAAGCCATATTAAACAAGGTGAAAGAACAATACCTACCTGAGGATTATGAAATCCAATTGCATAAGAAGAGGTAGAATTTGAAGCAAAAAGATTTGGATGTGGCTACATACACTGAAGAATTCCAAAAGTTCTGCTTGAGTTCAAGATTCCAAGAGGAAGAGACTATCAAGGTGGCTAGATATCTTGGAGGCATAAAAGGAATATCCAAGAGGAAATCAGTTTGTGGACTCCTACAATAGTCCATAAGTGTTTTTAAATTGCATTGAAGGTGGAAGAGAAGAACAAAAGGAGGTCAGAAACAAACTTTCAAGGAAGAGGTAGAGGTAGAGAAGGAAGACGACAAAGAGGCTATGGTGGAAGAGGATCAGATTCAAGGCAACAAAGTGAAAACAAGCTAGCTGAAAACCAAGAAGGAAACTCAAGTAGAGGAGGTTTCAGTAGAGGTAGAGGCTCTAACACTAGTTGGAGAGGAAGGATCAGCAGCAACCAAGGAAGAGGAGCATCCTACTTTGCCACCATGAAATGCTACCATTGCAACTAGCTAGGGCATCCTTCCTATAGGTGTCCTGAAAAGGGTTCTACTTCTCAAGGAAGTGTGAAAAGAGTTAACTATGTACAAGAAGAGTCAAGTTGCAGTAGAAAGCCATCTGAGGTACCCTTAGAATCAGAGGAAGGTGAGATCCTCATGATAAGGAGGACATTGATCAGAGAGCCAAGCATAGAAGAACCAAGCCAAAGAAGAGCACTCTTTAGAGTGAAGTGCAAGATCACAGGAAAGGTGTGTAGATTCATCATTGACTCAGGTTCAACTGATAACATCATTAGTGAAGAAGCATCCACCAAGCTAAATTTGAAGAGGATTCCACATGACAACCCATACAAGGTTACATGGCTCAACAAAGGACAACATGTGTTTATAAGAGAACAAGCATGGGTAGAGTTCACCATTGGAAAGTAAAAGGATATAGTTCTATGTGACATTTTTCCCATGGATTCATGCCACCTTCTACTTGGAAGGCCATGGAAATTTGATAGGAAATCCATACGTGATGGAACCAAGAATGCATACTCATTCAAGAAAGATGGAGTGACTTTCAAAATGCAGTCACTGATAGAAGAAGGAGAGGTGAAGATATCAAGTCCAAGTGTGCTCTGGTTGGTGAGAAAGAGTTCTTGAATACCCTAGGAGAAGGAGAAGGAGTTGGGTTTTCATTAGTGTTGAAACCAAAGAGGGAAGTTGTTGTCAAGAAAAAAGAGATACCAACTGAAGTGCAAGAAATGCTTGAAGAGTATAGAGACATTATGAATGATGGTCAACCCACTCCCCTACCTCCTAAGAGACTTGTTAGCCACGAGATTGAATTCATTCTAGGAGCTACCTTACCCAAAAAAGCTTCCTATAAGATGACCCCTCAACAAAATGAGGAAATAGCCAAGCGAATCCAAAAGTTATTAGACCAAGGCCTAATTAGAAAGAGCATAAGCCCATGTTCAGTCCCTATTGTTTTAGCACCCAAGAAAGGAGGAACTTGGAGACTTTGTACTGATTCTCAATCCATTAATAGAATCAATGTTAGGTATAGGTTCCCAATACCTAGAATAGAAGACCTAATGGACTGTTTAGGGGAGGCAAAGTACTTCAGCAAGATTAACCTTAAGAGTGGCTACCACCAAATCAGGATAAATGAAGGAGATAAATGGAAGACAACCTTCAAAACTACAGAAGGTTTGTATGAATGGCTTATAATGCCATTTGGTTTATCTAATGCTCCCTTAACTTTTATGAGGCTTATGAACAAGGTATTGGTAGAATGCACTGGTAAGTTTGTTGTTGTCTACCTAGATGACATTTTAGTTTTCAGCAAAACTAAGGAGGAGCATATTAAGCATTTAAAAATTGCTTTCAAGAAATTGTATGATGAAAAACTAATGATTAATTTGGAGAAGTGTGACTTCATGAAACAGGAGCTTGTATATCTCGGTTTTGTTTTGTCTCAGGGTGACCTCAAAATGGACCAAGAAAAGGTGGATGCCATTCTAAGTTGGCCTACTCCCAAGGTTGCAACTGAGGTGAGAATTTTTCATGGTTTGGCTCAGTATTACAGAAAGTTTATTAGACATTTCAGTGTGATTTGTGCACCTATGTTAGACACCATTAGAGGTGGGATGAAGACAAAGTTTCAATGGACACCGCAAGCTAAGAAAGGGTTTGAAACACTCAAGGAGAGGATAGCAAAGTTGCCTACTCTAGTTTTTCCAAGCTTTGATAAGATTTTTAAAATTGAATGTGATGCAAGTAATGTGGCCATTGGGGCTGTCATAATCCAAGAAGGAAGACCAGTAGCTTTCCATAGTGAGAAGCTAAATGATGCAAAGAAGAAGTACTCTTCTTATGACTTAGAATTGTATGCTCTATTCCAAGCACTCAAGAAGTGAAGGCATTACTTGCTTCCAAAGGAGTTCATAGTATATATTGATAACCAAGCTTTCAACTTCCTTAACTCTCAAGACAAACTCAGTAGCAAACACATGAAGTGGGTGGAGTGTATACAAGCCTACACTTTCAATATCAAGCATAAAAAGGGAGTACAAAATAAGGTTGCCAATGCATTGACCAGAAGGCTTCTCACAGTCCAAGGAGTTTAGCTAAAAAGCATAGGTATTTATGACTTCAAAGACCTATATGCTAAAGATGAAGATTTTGCTCAAATCTACAAGGTATGCAAGGAGTTTAAAAACAACTTTCATGGTGAGTTTTTTTAATATACTTTGAAGAATGATTTATTGTTTAAAGGAGGTCATCTTTGTGTTCCTAGAGGGTCTATGAGGGAAAATTTGATTCTAGAAAAACATAATGGGGCACTTAGTGGTCATTTTGGATTCAACAAAACTCAAGAGCTAGTCACTAGGTTCTATTTTTGGCCTAGAATGAATAGAGATGTTTGACAATATGTTGAGAGTTGTGTAGTATGCCAAAAATAAAAGGGCACATCCTCCAATGCAGGTCTTTATTAGCCACTTCTAATCCCAACCAAACCATGGGAATTCATAAGAATGGATTTTGTAGTTGGTTTTTCAAGAAAAAGGCAAGGATATGATAGTATTTATGTTGCTATGGACATATTTAGCAAGATGGCACATTTTATACCTTGCAAGACTATTCATGATGCTTGTAACATTTTTCAATTGTTTTTTAGTGGAGTGGTGAGGATCCATGGACTCCCACTTAGTATTTTTTGAGATAGGGACACCAAATTCAAGAGCCATTTTTGGAAGACCTTATGGCAAAAGCTTGGCACTAACTTGTCTTTTGGATCTGCCTATCATCCACAGACAGATGGAAAAACATAGGTGGTCAATAGGAGCCTTGGTAACTTGATAAGATGCCTCACAAAGGATTATGGTCAAGCATGGGACCAACTCATTGGACAAGCTGAATATGCATATAATGATACAGTGAACATATCAACTGGTAAGAGTCCTTTTGAAATATTTTATGGCTTTCACCCAAGAGGGATTTTTGAACTTAGATAATTGAAGGAAGGAATGCATGGTAGTGGATATTTTGAGGAATTTTCTCATTCCATTAGAGAATTCCATGAAAGTGTAAGAAAAAACTTGACTGAAAAGGTGAAGAAAAAGGTGGATGCAACAAAGAGGGATGTTCAATTCATATTGGAGACTTTGTGATGGTACACTTAAACAAATATAGGCTAAAAAAAGGTGTTCCTCACAAGTTAAAGATGAAGAGGCTGGGTCCATGCAAGATACTTACAAAATATGGCAACAATGCATACAAGGTGGAGCTTCCTAAAGATATTGGGCTATCACCAGTTTTTAACATTGAAAATTTGGTAGCATACAAAGGACCCATTAAAGATGCTGATCAGAACCTTCAAGAGGTAATACAAGAGGTAAAATATTTGAACTTAACCCCTACTCCATCTATGACAGCTGAAAAGATACTAGACTCAAGGGTCTACAAGAAGACAAAGAAAAAAGACTATATGGAGCCCCTTGTCAAATGGCATGAAAAAGAAGATGTTGATGCTACTTGGATCAGATAAATAGAGTTCAAAAGGTTGGGCATTGATTCAAACATGCTCAATCCAAGTATGTATTAACCTTTCTTTTGTTTGGAGGAGTATGGTGCAGGAGCACACCTAGCTCAACCCCTTAGTTTTCTTTCTATTTGATTTTTGGCATGTACTGACTCTAGCCAAGTTAGGAGAGTTTTTGTGGATCTTAGAAGGTCATTGTTTCTTTGTTTCCCTAAGATGGATATGACTAGGTCAATCCATGTCTAGATAATTGCTTAGGAGTTGTCTTGTGTGTTCTCTTGCCAATGTTGCAGAGATGAGTCCTAGAGTGGAAAGGGTACTTGAATATCTTAGGCTATGTTTTAAATTATTTTGAGGATGGTCATATGCCATATGTAAACATTGGGAGAACAAACCTCAAAGGTTGGAGTGTTATACTGAATTCGTCATTTTCTTGCCAAAGTTGTCAACTTGGCCAAAAAAGTGCTAAAATGGGAAAAGATGGAAGAATGATGGTGAAGAGGAAAAATCATGCTTAGAAATCATTAATATGCCTTAATAAATGCCCCAAAAGATCCCAATTTCTACTTCGTAGGAAAAAGCAAAAAGACAAAACAAAAAGAAAAAGTTGCCATGACAACTTTTGAAGATTGCATGAGAGTTTTAAAAAATGACTTGCAGACTGATTTGGGTGAGTAAATGATGGATGTAACGACTCAATCCATGAAGCAAGGTTACTTAGGAAGTGGAAAACCTATCCAAGACTATGAGAAAGCATTTGTAACAATGGCAAAGAGATGGAATGAATGGGTTTTAATGGTGTATTGGCAAACAGTCACAGTTTTTATGTTTTCATTTGCATGCATGTGAAATTGGAAGGAAGATCTCATTTTGATGTTTTATCCTTTTTATTATTATTAGAATACTTATTTTATCTTCACACCAAGGATGAATTGGAGGTCATGATAATCATGTTTTGAAGGATTTCCTTACTGACTGTTGTAATTTTCACAGTTTTGTAGAGTCACTGTTATTTGCATGCATGAAGGGTAAAATGAATTAGGAACTATGTTCTAGTGATCCCTTAGTGTTCTTAATGATCTTAAGAGTATTTTTTATTTAGGTTGAAAGTTTGGAGGAGTTCATCTTCTTATGTTTTGAAGAGCTTTTGTGTTGTGTAAATCTGTTGTCTCAATTTGACAGTCCTCTTGTTTATTTTTGTTGCATGTAAGGGTTAATGGATTTAAATTCCTGATCTAAAATTGGATTCTTATTGATCATGAATATGTAGAAATTTTTCATTTACAAATAAAGTTAGGGAGAATTCATTTTGATTGGTTTTGAAAATCATTTGTGTTTGGGCAGTCTGTTGCCACTGTTTGAGCAGTTCATGAAGATGTGTTTGCCACTCCCTTTCCCACCATAGAAATTTTGTGGGCTTTTGGAGTTTTGGAGTGGACTTGATGTATGATATTTATGCAGAAGGAGGGGCCCCAGAAACAAGTTTTAGCATTTTTACAATGATGCCCTAGGCGAGTTGATAGCACCCGGCTAGGAAACGTCAGAGCTTGTGAGCAAGATACAGTGGATTGAATGCATTGAAGGCTTCAATCCAAGTTTGGATTCACTGAGGGGGATGTTTGGAGAGTAAAAATATTAAAGTAGGAGTTCCCAATTAAAGATTTGGAATGGTTTTAAAGAGACCCTAGAAGGGACTGTCTAAAGCAAATTGAAACCCTTAATTTTAGGCCAAAAGTAACTTTCCAGTGTACGGATAATTTGAAGAGTTGAGACCTTCAAAATCTTGTAGGTTTCCCAAAAGGGTACTCATATATCTAATATATTTATCACCTTTTTAAGGATATTATTGAGTTAGAAGGAGAAAACCTCATTTGTAGGGCTGATTCTAGTAGCCCTATTTGGTACAAAGTGGACAGTTTTGTAAGATTGAGTCACTAAACTCAATTAAATTGAAGTCAGAAGGTTAAATGGGATTAAAAAACATCCAAACACATCCTCATTCCTCATGAAGCAAGAAGGACCCGTGTTGGGTGGAAATGCAAGGTTGACAACAAGCTAAAGCCCTTGGTTTGGCAAGCAGATTCACTGGTGTAACTAGGTAGGGTAATTGGAAGATAGGATTGTGATCCTATATAAGGTATGGTATCTAAGTGAACCATAATAGGCTAGGTTAAATACTAATCAAGTCCTTATAGCCAGTAAGGACAATAGAGCAACCCTATTCCCAGTTACATCATGGTGCATCAGACTCTGTAGACCCAGAGTCACTCAATTGTTCTTCTTCATCGACAGGTGACTGTCCCTCGGTGTCATCCTTTTGTTCTGAATCTTCATCATCTACTGACAACTTCTTCTTGAGTTTCTTTACCATTTTTCCTTTCTTTCTATCAATTTTCTTCACAACTAAGCTTGTTTTTATTCTTTCCTTGGCTTCCTCATAGGTTCCAAATCTTGTTTGTGACTTGTCCAATGGCTCATTTATAAGTGGTGCAATGGCATTGGTGGCTTGATCTATGTTGACCTCATAGTTAAGTGGTTCTAACCATTTTTTTCTCGGTATATCTAGTTTGATATAGGTGTTATCCGTGTCCACCATAAAACAAATATCACTCTTATATTTTTCTACCAATTGTTCCGGTATCCTCATTATTTTCTACATCCTGTCTTTAAATCTAGTAAAGTATTCATCCATAACTGATGTAAAGTGTCACCTAGTGACTTGATGAATTCACTAATTTGAATTTTCACTGGTCGGGTAGTATACCAGTTGACATTACCAATACATGGAAAGAAGTCTTGAAAGTAGAAAAACATGCACATTAGAAGTGATCCGAACTTACATGAGTTGGAATTTGCAGACTTGATTGTCCTCAAGTTATCATCTAACTGCTTCAGTAGAAGCTCAGATAGATCTAAATGTAGACCCTTCTTTACAATCTTGTGGGTAGTGTCAATTTCTCCACATGCAATGTTGTTCATCCTGATGGCTTGGAATATCTTGTATCCTAGCACACATGCACCAAATTTCATTTCAGGATCTTTGATTGAATTTACCTTTAATCCTCTTCCATCCCATTTTGCACCTGTATTATTTTCTATGTCTTGGTGAGGAGGATCTTTGAGTGCTTTTTCCTTGTCTGTTATAGGATAACTGGTTACTACATGTATGACATCTGTTAGAGTAATAGTCTATCGGGTTATTAATTAAATCATTATGATCTAATTACTAACTCACTTATTCACTCTAGTTTTTTTTAGCTAACCTTAGGGTTTCCCTTTTAGGGTTTTGTGATTCCTTTATAAGGATTCACCTCTTTTGTTTTAGTAAGGAGATTGTATTGTATTCAGTTTGTTGATAATAGAAGTTTATTCTTTCAACATGGATATCATGTCTCTGGCTTTTTGGCCGCCATAGCTTCTTCTCTCTTCTGTCTTTGCTTCTACTTTGTGATACGTTTGCATGCAGGTGTTCTTGGGAGAATAGGGCATTTCCTATTTCTAATATGGTATCAGAGCTCGCTTGCTACTCGTTGTTCATATTTTATTGAAGCGTACTAGACATAGAGGGTTTCAGAGATTTTTCAGTGATTTTTATGGTGTTTCAGGGGCAGGCTTTGGTTATGGTCACTTTGGGCTCAAACGGACATTGCCATTGAGTTCAGAGCACCCCAAAACCCCAGAAATGGCATAAAATTCATCCATTTTGGACTACTGGACTCTAAGGCAAAAAAAATTTGGTTTCCTGTGCCGTACGGCACAGAAACCGAGGCAAAAATAAAAAAACCCTTCTTTTTCTATGGTTTTTGGTTTAATAAATAGCGTGGCCAATATATTTTAAAAGGCACCACCACCGGACCGCCACCGTACCACCGGGGCTTGGCCCCCGCCGACAGTGCCTCCCACTGTCCTGCGGGCTCCGCCTTCCTCCGGCCCGTGCCGCCCTGTGCAACCCGGCCACCCCGGCCGCTCCGCGGCCTCTGCAGCCCCCGCTTCACTGCCCTATACGGCCTCCATAGTCACCGCCATGCCGGCCCCGACAGCCACCGTCGGCCTACCTCACCGCTCCGACCTAGTTCCCGCCTCCACCGCCCGGCTGGCCCTGCCTCTGTGCCGCTCAGACCCGCCGGCGGGTTTTTTGTTAGCCCCCGCGGGCATTTAAGCACTGCAGTAGGTCATATGTCAGACTAGGGGCTTCGGCCCAACCCCCTGCGCGCGCCATGTGCCCAGGGGGCCTAATTTTTTTAGCCCCAGGGGCTTAAACCCTACTTTTGAGGCTTTTCTGACCCTCCAGGACTGTTTTTGCTCTATCTTGAGCATACGGGGGTCTTTTTATGACTTCCATATACCATCGAAAAATCTCTTTCTGAGCACTTTCCGATGATGGAGGTTAAGGTTTTGGGTTCTGCTGGCTTGATAGCATTTTTTGTCGTTGAAGTCTGATGTTTGTTTTTGCCTTCTGGGAGCCATATCTTGCTCATCCGGAATTCATTTTTGGCAAACCAGATATCGTCAGAAAGCTGGTTCAATGAACTATTTAGTTGCAGGGGTATTTTTTTTTAGATTCTGCACCAGGTTATCTCTCCTCTGAGTTTGGCAGTTTTTGCACTCTGGCAGACTACTTGGGTTCTACAGGTCCTGGGATCTCCTCTTCTGATTTTCTGGCTCACTCTTCTTTCTGACTTCTAAGCTTGTTGTATCTCTTCTGTTGCATCTTTTTTCTGTAAATGCACTGAGATAAAGTGCTTACTTCTGCTTATCTGGGATCTTGTACACCTTGTGTTTTTTGTACTTGCACTCTGTTATAAAGTGCCATGGGGGGTTATGATGTTATGCCATTTTAGGCTCATCCACCTTTGCCAAGTGAGTGTACCTTTCATGACATTAGCCCATGTTGTGTGTCGGTGACACCGCCCTTTATCCTATGTTTGTACTTCTGTTGCACTGTTGGTGTTCCTGGTTCTTCTTTCTGCAGATGTTTCTGGCATTGCATTTCAATGTTCTTGTCACCTCTCCCGATTCAGCATTATGGGGGGGTTCACCTGTTGGTTCTATTACTTCCTGGTTCGATTGATCATCTCTTCAGACATTGTCTTCTCTACCTGGTCATGCACTTCAGTGGGGGTTCAAGCAGTCTCTTCTGACAGAGTTTACAGCTACATGCTTCGGAGATGCTTCTTGCTCTTTCTTGTTCCTTTCTCTGGGACATCTTTCCCTAGATTGGAGGCTTAGTTTCCTTCATCTAGTTTATTTCATGTTTTGGGTTCCTAATCAGGCCTTGTTGCCGGGACCCATCTTTCCTGCTTTCTGCAGTAGTTTCCTAGGTTTTGCTTCTCCCTAAGCTTATCTTAAAGGGGGGTGTTAGAGTAATAGTCTATCGGGTTATTAATTAAATCATTATGATCTAATTACTAACTCACCTATTCACTCTAGTTTGCTTTAGCTAACCTTAGATTTTCCCTTTTAGGGCTTCGTGATTCCTTTATAAGGATTCACCTCTTTTGTTTTAGTAAGGAGATTGTATTGTATTCAGTTTGTTGATAATAGAAGTTTATTCTTTCAACATGGATATCATGTCTCTGGCTTTTTTTCCGCCATAGCTTCTTCTTTCTTCTATCTTTGCTTCTACTTTGTGACAGGTTTGCATGCAGGTGTTCTTGGGAGAATAGGGCATTTTCTATTTCCATTGTCTGTTATAGGATAACTGGTTACTACATGTATGACATCCCTAGTGATTAGTTTTGGCTCGTTGAGCCAGATCTTTCAGTCATGCACTTTACTCAGCACTATCTGAATCCAATCAGTTTTAAATTGCTTCAGGAACATTAGGGCATTTGTGATCCCTTTCACCTTGATGTGTTTGTGTTTGTCCTTGATGGTTTCATCTTTGCAAAGCTTCTTGTAAGCTTGATCAACCTCGAGATCTCCTATCTCGACGATCTTGCAATGTATGTATGAACAGACAACCTCAATCAGTAAAACCCTAGGTGGTATTCCTGAAAATGCTTTACGTCATCAGGTTGCGAAGAAACCTCTAGACATATTTTATACTTAGGTTCTTCACAAGTGGATTTCTTGATTAGATTAACCTTCTTATCCTTAGCGTTCTTGATCTTGGAAAATCGTGAAGTGGTTGCCATCATTTTGTGAATTTAGGGATTTTTTCATTAAAAAGCAGTGAGCTCAATGATTCTAGGTACTTAATTTAACCTGTTGTAGCTTTTGTAGAACTATTTGAGTGTCCTGAATTCACTTGTTAATCGCTTCTGCAATCTAGTCACTCTATTTCACTCTACTCTGCTCTTCGCTTTGTTTCACTCTTAGTTTCTTTGTGAATAATGAGCTCTTCCATCGCCATATTTATAGATGATGCCCTAAGTGGCACAATTAATGCTCTTCCCACTCCTCAATGTTCGAAGATGAATTTTCTCGAGTATCACACAAAATTTTGGCTCAGGGTAAGTGACAGCTCACTTGAACTTTCATAGGTTTATTGACGATGCTCGATAAGTGGCGAAGACTTCAATGTATTTTACATGATTATCGATGAGTCTTAGGTTACATTGATTATCTTGGTTTTCATATGTACACCGACGATTCTCAGTATGTATTGACCTACGGGATTGCATTCATAGATTCATAACAAGTAATACCATAGTGCATATTTAATCATGCTAGTTTGGCATTTTAACTGTGTATAATGGAACTGACGTAAAGTATAACTTAGTATAGTTTAGTTCCATACTTACTTGTTCATCTTAGGTGGGGGTGGTGATGTTACCAGATCCATTGGATAAGGTATCACCAACTGTATTGCTTGGTCTAGCATCATCAATGTTTTTAGCTTTCCTCCACATTTTTTTTCTCATCTTCCTGATGTCTTCAATGGTATTGTCATTGGAAAAAGTGCTTGTCTCTGTCACTCGGTCTCTGCAGTCCTTGCTTAGATGACCAACTTTATGACAGTGTAAGCATGTCATTCTGGGGTTAGTCCAACTTCTAGACTTTCTCATCCATTTTCTTATGCAATTTTATGCTATGTGTCCATATCTACTACATGATGTGCAGTTTGTCCATGTATTATAATCCCAAACATATGAGTTACTGACTATTTTCAATTGATAAGCATTTTCTTATTCTTTAGGCTTTCATTCTTGCCTTTTCTTCTTCCTACATTCAAGAGATGTGTGCCCATGCATTTTGCAAGTAGGACAATATTTTTCCATGTAGGTTTCCTTCTTTGGTTGTTTCACCAGATTTACATTCATATGCTTTATATCTTTTATTGTTAAATTTATAACAATTTCCTATGAATGAAGATGTGGATTTAGGAATACCTTTAATTTTGCTTTTGCAAACATTTGATGTGTGGCCTAGTTTTCCATAGTGATTGCATGATTGCCTCCTTGGTCTTGGATTTGTGTAGAC
Organism: Thuja plicata; assembly: GCA_018584345.1. Classification (NCBI taxonomy): domain Eukaryota; kingdom Viridiplantae; phylum Streptophyta; class Pinopsida; order Cupressales; family Cupressaceae; genus Thuja; species Thuja plicata. The sequence continues at coordinate 2,184,473 of MU227509.1, read as the reverse complement.
ATATTTTGGATCAGTTTGGTATGGTGATTCTTCATTCTCAGTATACCCTAATCTGGTATTGTTGTTGACTCTTCTTTGTCCATCTACAAAATCATCCATCCTTTTTGTACTTTCTTCAGCTCTCTTGATCATATCATTGTGTTGTTACTGAATTCTAACTTCATGCTTTAGTCTTTCATTTCCTTCTCTTTGCTTACCAATAGCTTCCAATTTTCCATTGAGTTCTATGTTCATTCAGTTTGCTTCCCGACTCATAAGAATAATTTGATTTGTGATCTCATGGTGATGTTCAGTAAGTCTTTGTATTTCTGACTCTTTCTCTTGTAGCTTTTCAATGATCTTCCTCCTGTCATCAATTGCTAATGTTCTTTCTTTCTCAACTTGTCTAGAATTATTCATAACCTCAATCATTCTTACTATCTATGTCTCTTGACTGATTTGCAGTGATTTCACTTGTCCAGCCAAATGTTGATTGATTTCATTTAGGCCTATAATACTTCCTTCAGATGTGTCTAATGTATTGCAAGATGTAGATCCTGATGACTCAAATAGATCAGGTATCTTTTCTTCATGATAGTCTATTTCATTACAGAGAGATGTCATTACCTTTCTTTCATCCAGTAGTTGTCTCATCTTGATTCTAGCTTCTTTTTATTGTTCATAGAAGATCTGTATCTCTAAATTTTGATTCTCAATACTCTTGTCTAGCTTATACCTTTCCGTTGTATGATCTTTTCTCTTAAATCTTTAAATTTTTGCAAATAAGAGATCTAGCTCTGATACCAATTGTTGAAAATAATGGAATGGTTTGTACTGAGAGGGGAGGGGTGAATCATTACCCTTAAAAAATTTATCACTTAACCTTAATCCTTTTAGTAATCAATTGTTTGTATTACCAACCATATGTGCTTTTCTATCTTTATGCATGTAATATCAATTCATAAACTTAATTAGCATGTAAACATTCATAGAAACATTCATGAAATGTATTGACACATGACACAAGATTTGGTAACACATAAAACCCATGTTAGAAGGTAAAAAATGTGGTGGGGATGAAACCCGCAAAACTTCGCTATCTACAGAATGGAAGGGGTCATTTAAGGCTTACAATTTTGATCACTTCTGATGGTCTTACCCTGTTAGGAGTAACATGTAGAGGTTGGTTAAGGTCTACTCTGTTATGAGCTTTAGCAACATTGTTTTAGTGTGCACTCGGTTAAGAGATTTACAAAGGATTGTTAAATCCACCTTCTCAAAGGATTTCTTCTATTTGCTACACTTGTGAGAATGTAGTCAAACTTATTCATTGACTTGAGTATATGCAATCTAGAATTTATGATTACAGATCCATTAAAGTTCACAATATAATGTATCACCTATAGTGACTGATCAATACCTCTGTTATGCTCAGTAGCCTTGGATCTTGTTCTTGATAACTAATTCCATCTTTGGCTATCCCTCTGTATAAAACTCTGTCTCTAATCCATAGAAATTTCTACATCTACAATCATCATCACATCAACTTGTTCTAATTGATTGCACATCTATTTATACAATGAGTTTTACCTAAATGAGTTTCACGCATAACAATGATAACTCTATGATCAAAGGTTTACAACTTGACCTTGATCTCCTAGTTTGCATGTTTCTAATCAGTTAGACTGATTAAAACAATTACAATTACATTGCTTGTCCCTCAAGAAATGGATTTAAAGCTAATAAAAAAGATAAATATAAAACACAAGTGTTTTATCTGACGTGGAATTTAGATCCACATTTCTCGAGATTATATGTCTCTCGGTAGACTGGTACTTGGGTTTCTCTGTAGTCTACCTATCGGGTTCCTCTGCGAACTGTCTGTCGGGTTCCTCTGTTAACTGTCTGTCAGGTTCCTCTTTTATCTACTTGACAGGTTCCTGGGTCGGGTTACTCTGCCAGGATCTCTATCGGGTTCCTCTTGTAACATTTTTTGGGTTACACTAGTAAATTGTGTCATCGGGTTCCCTTGTGAACTTGTCTGTCAAGTTGCACTAAGCCTGTCTTTCGATGTTGGTGTTACCGACGGTTTCAAAATTATTTTAATTTGCATACTAATGGAAAAATATGCCTTCAATTATCACTAGGTGTCTCGTATGCATATTTTCTAACACTTCAAAATTGCCACAAAAATGTTATGACAATGAACAAAGGAACAAGCTTTGAAAAAGGGCAAGAATATTGGGATAAAAATATATCAAATGGTAGCAATATTCATCAAGCTTACACTATCTAAGTAAGTATTTTTAGAAGTCCTCAATGAGAGAAGTCAAGTCAAAGTGTGGGAGTACTTATGAAAATTCAAGTAATGTATGGATCCTAACTGTCATTGCGTAATTGTATTATTTGAAATTATCATATTAGCAAGAGCTAGTCAATCATTTAGGAAAATTGAAAGGAAAGAAAAATGAACTTGCTTCTCTTGCAAAGCATATAGATGCTAAAGATTTTTTGGAAATAACCTTAAAAGGTCTTTTATGATCTTATCAACCATTTATAAGGGGTCTTGATACTATGATAAATTGAAAAATATAAACATGAAAAATAGTGTGCTAAGCTAGTGCTAGAAGAAAAATATCAAGCAAAGGAAAGGGAGTCATTTAGTGACGAGTCTCAAGCCTTCATCATGAAGAGGAAATAAAATTAAATAATGAAAAGATAACTGAACAAGGAAGAAGAATTTGAAGCATGAAAATAGGTGCATTTCATCCAAGTATCATAGTAATGGCAAGAACAAAACCAGTGGAAATGCAATAATTGTGCTAAGCTAGGATGTGAAGAAAATGAACTAACAATAAAGAACAATCTGAATCGTTAAGAAATGATAGCACTGTAGAGAAAATATTTTTAGGAAGTAATGGATTTTTAGAAGTTAAAGGAATTGAAAATATTTAAGTTGATAATGTTGTGTTCAAACATGTAAATCTTGTTAGAGTATTGAAAACAAATCTTATTTTCATATCTCAAATTGCAATCAAGGATTTAAAGCAAACTTCTATAATGACAAATGTTTAATGAAGCATATGAAGGATAACTATAAAGTGACTGCAAGTATCAAAGTGGAAAATGGATTATATAAATTTTAATAATTTACTTCTAAACATGGAAATGAACATATTTATGCATTGTGAAACATAATGATATGAGTAAATTAGGGCATGAGTATATCAGACATGTCAACTATCAAATCCTCAAGCTTATGTAGAAGCACATGGACTTCCAAGATTCTCACCAAGACACAAGGAAAGTGAAGGATGTGCAATGGAAAATCAAAATGTGGACCATTTCCTACAAGGATGAATATGGATAGCAAAAACTCCTTTAAATTCCATTCAAAGTGATATACAAAACCTTTTCAAATATTGTCACACACTGAATCAAGGTGTGGTCTCAATTTCATAATGACTATACTAGAATAATTTGGGAATATTTTCTTAAAAGAAAGGATGAATTGTTTGATAAGTTTAAGGAATTTAACGTTTTGATTGAAAATCAAAGTGGGAGACCTCTATAGATAAAAAGGATAGATAGAGGTGTTGAATATTTGAATATAGCTCTCTTAGAATTTTGTAAACATGGTATAAAGGATTCAACTATTTTCTACTCACCCCAACCAAATGGAGTTACAAAAACAAAGAATAGAACCATCATAAAAATGCCTAGATGCATGTTACATTCTATAAATATAGAAGCTAAATTTTAGGCTGAAGCAAGTCATATTATAGTATATAACTTAAATAAGATAGCTACTAAGGAAATTATGAACATAACACCAAAAGAGGATGGATTGGTAGAAATCCTACAATGTCCCCTCTTTCTAGTCTTTGGATGTAATGCATGTGCCCTCAATCCTAATGAAAAAAGAAACAAGCTAGACAAGGAGAGTGAGAAGTACATAATTCTTAGGATTGGTGAGTAATAAAAAGGATATAGGTTATAAAATCCTAAAACAAGGGAAACTTATATCAAAAGGAATCTATAGTTTGATGAAGATATTGAAAGTGATAATTTCCTACATCATCTTTCTTTCCAATCTTGATTGAAGAAGATAAGTCTAGTCGTACTAATTATTAAAAAGGAGCATAGCTTGAAGTATTAAGTGAATCTGTTGATGAAGACATAAGGAACACTAGAATCATTCAAGAAATCTACCAAGAATGCCCTATGAATTTTTTTGATAACTATACTCCTACAACTAGGATGATGTAGGGTGACACTCCCAGTAATATCAAGAAGCAAAAGGAAAAGATGAGTGGGAAGTAGCTATGCACTGTAAGTACAACACTTTGATAGAAATTGGAACTTGAGAATTGATGACTCTTCCAAAAAGTAAAATTGTATTAGGTTGCAAGAGGATCTACAAATTGAATTTTAAATATGATGGAGCTATTCAAAAATACAAGGCAAGGCTAGTAGATAAAGGTTTTCCACAAACACAAGGTATTGACTATACCAAAACATTTTCTCTGATTGCTAAAATGGCTTCCATTTGTACAATAAATGATTTAGCTACAAATTTTGGTTGAAATTTTTTATCAAATGGATGTAATAAGTGCATTTGCACATGGCAGTTAAAAAAGGAAAATTACATTCAATAACCACCGAGATTTGTTAAAATTGGTGAACATCTAGTGTGTAGATAAAAAAAAATATTTATATGGTCTTAAACAAGCTCCAAGGGTATGGTACTCCAAAATAAATGAATACTTTATAAAAGCAAGATCTAAAAGAAAGAAAGTTGATCGAGATGTATATATGTAGCATAGTGATTCTAAAACTATTATTATTATAATATGTAGATGATTTAATCATTTCAGAAGATAACACACAATACACTAACAACACCAAGGATCAACACAAACAATCTTTTGAAATAACTAATCTTGGGTTGATACATTATTTGTTGGGTATGCAAGTATAGCGAGGAAGGATCATGCTTTCTCAAACCAAAAATGCTATTGATATATTGAGAAAAAATAATATGATTTGAGTGTAAACCATCTAGTTCATCATGTGAAGTAGGATTAAACTGAGTGCTAACTCCACTCTAAAGGTCAAATGCATACTGCATAAGCAAATTGTTGGAAACCACATGAATCTCACCAAACCATATATTGCACATGCAATTAGCATTGTTTCTAGGCACATGGAAAATCTACACATTGCACATTGGAGAAAAGCTAAAAGAATACTAAAATACATTCAAAGTAATTATCAACTTGGAATTGAATACAAATGTGTAGAAAATCCTCTAATAGTCTAGTATACCAATTTAAAAGAATACTAAAATGCATTCAAAGTAATTACAACTTGGAATTGAATGCAAATATGGAGGAAAGTTTGACTTAGTCTAATATACCAATTTAAAAGAATACTAAAATACATTCAAAGTAATTATCAACTTGGAATTGAATGAAAATATGGGGGAAAGCTACCTTGGTAGGGATATTGATCACAAAAAATCAACTTCTCGATATATTCTTCATCTTGGCACAAGACCAATTTCTTGGAGGAAAGCCTAACTTAGTCTGATATACCAATTTAAAATAATACTAAAATACATTCAAAGGAATTAGCAACTTGGAATTGAATGCAAATATGGAGAAAAACATACCTTAGAAGGCTCATTGATGACAAAAAATCAACTTTTCAGTATATTCTTCCTCTTGGCACAAGACCAATTTCTTGGAGTGATAATTAATCTTGGGTTGATACATTATTTGTTGGATATGCAAGTGTGGCAAGAATTATCATTCTTTCTCATACCAAATATTCTCTAGATATATTGATAAAATTTAATATGATTTGAGTTTAAACCATCTAGTTCACAATGTGAAGTAGGATTAAAATTGAGTGTTAACTCCACGCAAAAGATCAAATGCATATGGTGTAAGCACTTTTTTGGAAGTTAGACCATATATTGTATGTGTCTAGGTACATGGAAAATCCACACACTGAACATTGGAAAATAGCTAAAAGAATTCTAAAATACATTCAAATTAATTATCAACTTGGAATTGAATAGAAATAAGGAGAAAAGCCTAGCTTATTTTGGTATACCAATTTAAAAGAATACATACATTCAAAGTAATTATCAACTTGGAATTGAATGCAAATATGGAGGAAAGCTTAACTTAGTTCGATATACTAATTTAAAAGAATACTAAAATGTATTTAAAGTAAATATCAACTTGGAATTGAATGAAAATATGGAGGAAACCCTGCCCTAGGAGGGACATTGATGACAAAAAATCAACTTCTCAATATATTCTTCATCTTGGTGCAAAGACCAATTTCTTGGAGGAATAAGAAGTAATCAACAATATCACTACCATTTCTATCAACCAAATATATGAGCTCATCAAAAACATATCAGAAACATTATGGTTTAGAAGACTACTTTAAAGATTACATCAATCACAAATTTGCCCAACTATTACATTTTGTAATATCAAAATGTTATCAAGCTAACAAAGAATAGGTTATGATAAATCCAAACATATAGATGTAAATTATCACTTGATGAAGAGTAAGTGGTAAAGATGAAACTATGTCAAACAAAAGATCAAGTTGCTAACATATTTACCAAAGAATTACCTATAGTGAAATTTATCAAACTTGGAATATGTTACATCTCAAGAAAATAACTATAGCAATAATTCAACCATTGTAAGAAGAAATAAGAAAGTTTTTGTATAGTTTATCTACTGATAATATACAATATATTTGTGTTTTTTATTTATTGCACCTCTTTTTTCAAATATTTTATTTTTTCAATAATTGCTTAAGAGGTGCATTAATTTATGATTTTATATTTAACCAATCTAAAATGCTCCCTGATCAATCAATAAAGTTTGATTTTAGCCTTGTAATTTGTAAAGATTTTCTCCCTATGATAAATAGTGGCCAAGCATATAAAGTTATTTCAAAGATTTTCGTGCTAACTCATAAACTCAATCATTTAGTTTGATCATGCTTTAAGGCCTATTTTACAGTAAGTTTAAATTTTATTGAATGTTGTTGGGATTTTTTAAGATTATTTTAAAATTGGTGGTCTCATAAGTATTATTTTTTATATTAAAAAGGTAGAAAAACAAGGGTGTTGGCCCATACAAAGATTGGCCAAAAAGGTCATACACAACAAGGTCAATAACAGACCATTAACAACACACTAGAAGAAATACTAATAACCCACACCAAGAGTGGGTAGGAAACTCACCTACATAGGGAGGAGAATGAGAAACTAAAAATTGATCTTTTCTATGTCATCAAACCACCATCCAAGAAATACTATCACTAGGATCCCCACCACAAAGGGCATCAAGTGGGGAAGTCCTCTTTGCAAAACTGTCAGCACATTGGGCAAAGTGATGACAAGACTGCACATCATTATCCAAAGGTTGACACGTAACAAGAGAAACAAACAGAGAAGGATATGTGCGGGAAAAGAGGGTCACAAAAATAGTAGGAGGTGGGGTCGAATCCACAAGGTCTAAGGAGGCCAAATCAGCGGCATGAGCATCATCCCAAGGGGAGTCATCAGAGGAAGAGTCTGAATCCATGACAGTCAAATGTTCATTGTTAGATTCCTTCCACAAAGTGGCAATGCCCTGACGACATGAGAGAGAACAATTAATTTTCCTAGTGACCAATAGAAAAGCATCGATGACATTTATATTGGCGACCCTCATAATCCAATAGTTGAGTCCATGGTCTATCCTCAGCCAGTAGAGGACTAGAAACTAGTAAATCTATAAACCAACCCACAACATTGGTAGAAATACACATTATCCACCACATTCAGGCTACAAACCACGACAGGAGAGGTCTTGGCACAAGAAAGAGGCCGAGATTTTTCCTTGGGAGGAAGAGCAGTAGAAACAACACAAGCATAGTTTCTCCCATCAGCAACAACATATTTTTGAGCGCAATGCCCAATGAGAATAGGTACAGAAGCACCTGACCTAGCAAGCACCGCCACAATAGAAAAGCCTACACCAGAAGCAGTCCCCGAACTAGAGACACACTCACCCTTAAAACTCATAGGCACCAAAAGAGGTGCAACGGAGGAAGAAGGCAACGTTCCATCACAAGCATCCATTACCATCTTCAACAATACCCTCAACCCCATATCCCAACCTGAGAAGTGACGTTGAAGTAGACTAATTCAAAAAAATTCCATGGTGGGCGGCAAAAGAGAAAGTCATTGGAGCCATTAGTCTTATGTTGATTGTTAGTTTTGTCTGATAAATTTTGTTATTTAGCATATTCAATTCAAGAAAATAAATAAATTTAAAAGGTAAGGACTTTATTTTTCAGAAAAAAATTTAATTAATCTTGAAGCTCCTTCACGAAACCCACTATAGATAGATATATTTAAGTTACCTATACTAATATTATAAATTAAATAAATATATTAACATTGTTTAATTTAGTAATCAAATTATCAAAATAAATTTTATTGTTTAATCATATTGATTTTATAAAATTTCTAAATAACAAATAAATAAATAGAAATTATTTGTGTTAATTTATAATATAGAATTTAATCTTATTATTAAAAAATAGATTTAAAATGTCTCAATGCCTTCCATTTCATTAAAATTTTCTTTTTTGGAATATGTATAATTATGCATAAGTGTGAATAATTATGCATATGTATGCATAATTATGCATATGAATGCATTTACATGTATGTTTTCAGATAATCAAGTATATGGTCCTCACAATTTTATTTTGTTGTCAAATGATTACCTCCATACTATTAACGGTTATATTATAATGTTGTAGCTATGTTTGCACAATTATAAAAGTATGCATAATGGATGCATATGTATAGATCGTCTTATATATGTTTACATCATTATATTTGTATACATATTTATTGTTTTCATAATTGTTACATTATTTTATGTGTTCTTAATGGATCAAACATTTGGTATTCAATGTTGTCATTTCAAGGAGTCATTGGAAGACTAGTGCACGAGATTATTTAATGTGAATGATGGTGATCTCAAAAAATCTATTGTGTATCTTGTGCACCACAATTTTGGTGGCTCGCATCTACACGACAAGGTCATCTATGAGCTTGTCTTTTCTACTGATGCAGGAGCATCCTGGGTGTAAGGGCAATCTTGCATCACCCAAAAATATTTATGTTTTCTTTTCAATAAGGGCTACCTTGTGCAGAGCTACTATTTATGGAAACTTGCTATTTTTAGTAAGTT
>MU227509.1:2145479-2169762 GCA_018584345.1 Thuja plicata | reverse complement strand
TATATATATATATATATATATATATATATGTATATATATATTACACACACATTTGATTGAGTGATCATTTTTCTAAAATTATGCTTAGATATTTCTGAAATTATCATATTGAGTTATCATTTTTCATGAAACATTTCCCATCTTTCTGGAAATACTTGAATTATCATGCATACTTTGATTGAGTTCGTCTATTGCGGTTCACAAAGTTATATAGGTTAAATTTTAGTTCAATTCTTACTTTGCTAAGTTTTATTATTTTAGTGATATTCTTTTCTAGGTGATAGTCTAAATGATTCACAAACTTTTCCCATCTTTCTGGAAATCCCATTTTATTTATAGAAAACTGAAATTGTACAACAAGAAGATTGTAGAAGTATTGGATTACAAGAAGTTGGGAAAGATTTGTGTGTCATCAAGACATGCACTAATCTTCATGTTAAGATAACTGTGTTATGTCTCATATTTATGTATATATATACCTATATAGGACTGCACAACATAATTGATTTAGGATTGAACTGTAAAAAAACATGTATGACAACATTAAATATCATTTATAAATATACAGAGATACACAATAGATAACTATATATATGAGAACAATATAAAACTATTACAAGTAGAGAACGATAGATAACAACTACAAATCAGGTTCAAAATAAAACAACCAATGCACCATGACATTTTTAGATTGAATCATAATAGTCCATCTGAAAAATATAAAACTGAATTCATAATACAAGGTTCATATAGTAACAACTGCAGCAAAATTACATTTTTAACTTAGATCATATGGCATATTCCTCTAGTGAATGGTAGCTGTGAATTATACCAGCAATGGCATTGACATATTTAATAATCATATCAGAGTTATCTTTGATCAAAATGCATAACTATGATTATCTCCATGACACTGTATCACCCCCATCGTGTCTAATATGCTCTGCAGAACATATGGAAAAAAAACTTCTTCTACGATCAAAATACAAAATGCATAAATCGTACTCAATTGCCCATAACATTTTCAAAAGCACTAGGGGTCACAACTCCATGGGAAGCAGAATTTGTCACACTTGTAGCAACAATTTTTTAGGTAGAATGGCTTCTAGGCAACTTCTGAACTGAGTTGGATGTTTGCAGGGTCACTCCTAGTTGAAAATTCATTGACAGCTTCATATAGTGAGAGTAGATGGTCATCATATTATCTACAACAAGTTGTCCTGGTTCCTCTACCAACCTCCTATGTTTAGCTTTCTCTGCTTTTTTTTCTATCTTTGCAGTTGTCTTTCATTCTCGTTCAGCCTTTGCCTCCTCTTGTGTCTTCAACCTCTCCTCTCTCTTTTTCTTCTTCTCCTCATCTTCTTGTAGTTTTCTTGCCCTCAAAACTTCCCGTTGTTTTTGGTCTGCTTCACGTTCTGCCTTCCTCTCCATCATTTATTGCTTCTTACTCTATTGCAACTCCTCATTTGTCTTCCTTTATGCCTCTTAGATATTGAGCAATTCAATGTATTCATCAGACATCAAAACTTAGAACTTCCTACTCAAGCAAAGCACTCATGTCTGGCCTCCCCGTGATGAAGGAGTAACTTCTTGCACTGGAAGTCTCAAGAATTGGCTAGTTGATAATGAGACTTGATGCCCATCTTGTTGGGTGCACGTCACATAGTCAGCTTCTTCATCACTTATATCAGTTTCATCTTCAAAATTTGCACCATTCTCATCATCTCAATCCCTTGCATTCGTAAAGAAATGGATTACATATGTATGATCAATTTCAGGAGGGGTTGGCATGGAAAGGGTGACATCTTTTGTCATGAAATATGTATTCACTCCTAAATTGTTTGTTGCTTCTGCAACCCACTCTAGTTGGGCAGCTTGTGTAGGAAGAATGTGACCTACTGATGTGGTTTCCATACCTTTATTGGACGTAGATTGCAACCCAGGAATGTCTAATAGGGTGGTTTGTAGTGGATCAGTGACACCTTCAGCTGATGCAGTTTGCACACCTTTAGTTGAACCCTCTGCATTGTCTTTATCGGGCAAGTAAGCTTTGTTAAAGATATTAATTGCTTCTTCAGTGTACCCTGTTAAATGCATAAAGGTCTCTGTTACAATGTGTTTTGGTCTGGTTTCCAATGTGGTTGCATCATCCTTTGTTCAAGAAATTTGGAATTCTTCTTGAACATCAAATGCCTCACTTGGCCTCATATCGTTTTCCAGTGCAGACCTATTTAGTGGGAAAATTCCAGTCCTACAGAACCCACTCATAATGTCGTGTGTTGCCATTGCTTTCTTGAATGCACGACTTGCAAGAGTTGCTAACTCTTCTCGGCCAATTTCAATGTGAGGTTTATTGGACATCCATGTTGTTCTTTCTTGTTTTAAGTAATTCTTGAATGAAGAGAAAACACTAACATCCAATGGCTCTAGCCTATGGCTGGTATGAGCATGCAATGCTAGCAAGACAATTCCTAAGCACTTGGCTTCTTCTATTGTTTTGAACGCCACATGGCTTCCATGACCATCAAAGATAAGAAGTGCCCTATTAGTGGGTGAAACCCCTCCAGAAATGGATGCTGCAAAATGTTGTAACTAGTTAAGAAACAATTCTTTTTCATCCATGCATGCTCCTGACATGCCATGCATGCACCAGGCTCACAGTTTGAAATGTAATTTCTGATTTACCTCTTTGCTTTGAATAAGTAAAACCCAGGAATAGACATTCCAGCTGCACTAATACAAGCCAAAACTGTGATTCACTCTCTACTTTTTAGTATCAAGTAGGGTACACATCTCTACCCCAATCTAGCAATCACTCTCATTCCACAATTCCTACCAGCTTGAACATCGGTCTCATCACAATTCCAAATTCTACTAGATCCAAAGTGGTTCAAATTGTAGATGTTCTCCAAGTTGTCATAGAATGACAACACAACAGAAGGTCATAGCATAACTTCTCAGTCGCTCTCCACTCCTTCATTTATTCTCATAGTCAAATCAGGGTGCCTGCAATGAAAACCAGTTCACCATGATTTCCCTGGCATACCATTCTTGAATGGGTTTGGCCTATCCCCAAAAACTTGGGCAACAATTGTTTGTAGCTGACTGATCAGCAGACCGTACCCAATTTCTGCCATTTCCTTGCATTATTAGGTGATTTCAACCTCCACCTCTTCCGATAAAATGGTACGTGGCCCCCTCATGGTTGTTGTTGTAACCCCTATCAGTCATGATCTCAAACTGGTATTGGGGACACCAAACTTGATTATTGCAGCTCTAATTGACATCCTCTTCTCTTCTACACGGACAATTGCTTGTCTCATGTCATGTTTGGACCATTTTCCTCTTGGCTTTGACTGACTAATAGGTTCAACATTTTCAACAACGGACTCTGCCTACACATTAGACTCATTGTCACATGCAATGTTTGTTTCTTGGCTCTTATCAGAAATATTGATTTCTTCGTTGGGGATTCTATCCACTGGATCTGTGAAGTGTAATCCACGAGTCACTCTAACTCTACATCTACCTCCACCTCTTCCTCCTACCTCATTCGCTTCAGAACTCTCCCTTCCTTCTGATGTCATGCCCTTCCTACCTCTGCCTCTACCTCTACCTCCACCCTTACCCTTACCTTACCTCGTGTCGTGAATCTAATTTTACCTGCATGAGGATAATCATATAACACTCAATAATCTTTTAACAACAAACTGAAACCCGTGACGATATTTGCAAAATAATAAACATTTAAAGGAAATGGAAGCCAATGACTCCATCAATGTACATACAAGAAAGGACGCATGCTTGATGGGCACAATGTTACCTGGAGGTTGCAGAGCATAGCCAAAATAGTTGCAGAGCTAAGTAAAATATATATGTAATTGTACACACATGGGTACAACATTTTAATGTGGTTGTTAATACAAAATTATGTATACATAAACATAATTATGTATAGGTATACATAAATTTTTATGTGTACATAATTATGTTTATGTATATATATTTATGTATATGCATCGATAATAATGCATACATATAATTAATAAGAAAGCCCAATTTCAAGATTACAATGTACCTAATTGCAAGTGTTTAGCGTATGGGCATGTTCACATCTTTCAGTTTTGCGTTGGGAAAGGGTGGACAATGAATCCCTCATGTCCCTGTTATGTCCATTGTAGGCCATCTACATGTCATGTGCAATATGGAACCCTATAAACCAAAGCTTTGAACACAATTTATTCATTGTGTAGTTATGTATACAATATACATGTGTATACAGATGAATGTATGCAATATACATGGCTACATTTATAGTTATGTATGCATCTATGCAGTATACATGGTTTCATGCGTATACATATGTATGTATGCAGTATACATGGCTACATTTTCTTCATTATGTAGTTATGTATACAATATACATGCGTATACATATGAATGTATGCAGTATACATGGCTACATTTATAGTTATGTATGTATCTATGCAGTATACATGGCTTCATGAGTATACATATGTATGTATGCAATATACATGCCTACATTTTCTTCATTATGTAGTTTTGTATACAATATACATGTGCATGCATATGTATGTATAGGCATCTATACATTTTTATGAAATGGATGTCATTTGAAAAAATGATAACAAAAGATACCAAAATGCAGGAACACAGAAGCATAATTCATCATTTTATTGTAACCCTTTATGCATACAGACAATCATTTAACAGCAAAATGAAACCCTCCACAACGAATATCAAATAGTAAACATTCTAATGAAATGCGAAGCATATGAAAAAATGATGTCAAAAGAAACCAAAAATGCATGAGATAAAACAAAAGCAGGTGGTGGAGGAGGTAACTATGATATGATTAGAAAATGTTTATTGATGTTGTAACTATGATTGATATGGTAATAAAATGAATGAGACTGTAGCTTGTGAATTTGGACCGCACAAATAAATATATACAAAATAGTAAACATATAATAAAATTTACTCCACAGACAATAGTAAACTACTTTGTTGAATGACATAATTGATGCAAATGCTTACAGGCATTGTAAATAGTATAAATGTTTTAGAACCTAAGATTACATAAACTTGATATAAAATTGTAAAATTACAAAATATTAATCTATTACATCAAATGAAAACACTTCATATTAGTGTACCAACATGAATAAGGTCTCTTTGATGAGGAAAGTGCAAAAAAATTTCTCCTCCAACTCTGAACTATGCAGAAAATATTCAAACAAAGCAGAGATGAAAATGAAGTTAAAAATCCTTTTTTTCTAAATTCATTCGAATGTGCAAGGTGATTGCATTCAATTGTGGTAGTTGATTTTCAAATTTGAATATTGGTGGGAAACATTCGGTCATTTCATACTTAATTAGTGCAAGTTGGATTATTATTGCTTGCAGGGATTCGGTCATTGCATACTTGCATATCCAATTTAATTCTGATTTGTGTGGATTTGGCCTGATAATTTGTTTTTTTTTTGTGTCTATTAGGGAGCCTTACACCAGTTGTTGACAATGTAGGTACTATTTGCATATGGAGTTAATGCATTTACAAGTGCAAAGGAGTTTGGGAGAAAGTGCATGTGATAGCCCATAAAGTTCTTTTATATTTTTTGAATTGTCAATTAAGAGACCAATAACTGCTCATTCGTATTTGTCATTTGAGTTCATTTGTAATTTGGAACCACTTGCATAAAGTGGTTTTTGTAAACATATACATTTTGAAATAATGATAAAGTGACTTTATTTGTGCTAATGATTTGTATGTTGATCACATAAGGACTAGTAGTGGTTCATTTTTTTTTTGTCAACTACTTATTCATGATTGAACATGTATTGAGGGTCAAATAATTAATTATTGATTTTTTATGTGTATTGACTTGCGGAGTTATTTATTTTTGGGGGGTTATCATAGCGAAAAGTGAAGGGTTATTGGACCCTGATTCACTCATGGTCCCTTTCCCCTAGCATATCCATCTAAATAGACTATGTTATAAATTATAATCCATCTTTGATATCATGAGTGTTAAGCGATTCCACAGTAATTCTTCTTCCAATATCAAAATAATATCACTCTATTCAGTATGAGTGGCACGTTATTTTTGTTTCTAATAAAAATCAACTTAACATGTATATTTCTAGCTTTTAATATTTTAGATCGCATTTCATAATCTATTTTCAAACATAAATTAAGAAATATTTAAAATCATAAAATGACAATATTATTTAATATTATTAAAATTAATAAAATAGATCATAAATTGTATACAATACTTTGAAGTGTCTCTGAAATATCTTAAATCCTAAAATGTAATACTAATAAGTGAGAAACTTTCACACAAATATCATAATCACATAAGATATTTTTTCTGATGATAGATTGGTATATATATCAGGAGGAGAAAGGATATGATATTTGAATGTGTTCCAATAGGTGTCATAGCAATTTTTTTATTTAATACCCACACTTGTTGATTTAATGTCCAATAGTTTTTACAACATGGCACCGATAGTTGTGACTTCAAAGTTGTTATTGCTAATAATGACTACCCATAATTGAATGAAATGTATCCCTTAGTTCTCAAACGTAACCAATCATGTGATGCCACATCAGTTGCACAAGTATGGGTCTCCCTTTTTTAGGGTTGTTTTGGACACCTTGACAAAAAGCATGTTGATGTGGTCTTGAAACCTTAGTTATAAGCAGGAGACTTGCCAAGTAAGCTACTATAAAAAAAATTGCAAGTGCATTAAAATTTTCATTTAAGATTTTAAGAAGCACAAAGTTAGGGAGCTCAACTACTAATCTTTTAACCTGTGACACTGAATCACAAGAAAATTAATCATTTTACATGAAAGTTGATAAGGTTTATTATTAAATTAATCATTTTACATGAAAGTTGATAAGGTTTATCATTACATGAAATGCATATTGTAGATCTTAAGTATTGTACTCATGTTTTACCCCGTCACATTTTGTTCCAAATAACACAAAACAAAATACATGAAGCGATCAGTTTCCTTTGAAACTGTAACATAATAAGCTCTACATGACAAAAATGACCTGCTGCCCTATCAAAATTGTTTGAAAAGAAGTCATGGCATACTTCAACATACATTAATCCTCTCAAGCTACAAGTACAAGCTCTGATTTGCAGAAAGCATATGCTCATGTTACATACCAGATTAGATGAGCCTTGGTTGTGAGTGCAAAAGTTCAATAGTGTTACTGAAGTCGATGATTCTCGTGACTTGTTCTTCCCATAGAATACAACATACAGCATAATTCGGCCAAAGACAGAATCAGTGACACTGAAGTTTTTGGAAAGACAAGAACAATGGCTCAAAAGCAACGTCATACAATAAACTAAGCAATTGGGATGATGTAATTGTTAATCACTAGCAATCGCACCTTAGTGTGCAATGGGAACGTCGTAGAGTTATGGAAAGGTCATTTAAGTATTTGTCCCTTTGTTTATTACTTCCTCTCATCCTCTCTAGATCTTCTTATACCATCTATATATCTTTTAATCTCTTCCTCTCTATCTCTCCCTTTCTATGTTTCCCTCTCTATCACTCTCTATCCCTATATATCTCCCACTTTCTACCTCTTTCTCTATCACTTTCTACTTTATCTTTATATCTCTCATTCTCTCTTCTTTATATATTTTCATCTTCCATCTCTCTCTCTCTGACACACAACGGTGAAGGATCAGATGACATGTTCTTCAATTCCTAGAGGATAACATTTCTCTATTTTTGGCCAGCGTCCATCCATACCATAGCTATCTTGACAACATGTCTGTTGGTTTAGATTTCGCTTTGTTCAAGAGCTCAGCTGGTGTTGTGAGAGACGACGATCTAATCTACAACAACTTGTTTGATGTCATCATTGATTTCATTTATTCTTGCATGGAATCCATGGGATTTCCCAACATACCCATTGTTATTGCTTAAACAGGTTGGCCCTCTGCGGGCAATGGCGATGCAACTACAATTCCAAATACCCAAATTTACATGAACAATCTCGTCATACACGTTTTATCAAACGCAGGGACGCCCAAGAGGCTTGGGAGGAGCATCGAGACTTTCATCTACTATATTTTCAACGAGAACAGCAAGATAAACTGGCAGAAGGCAGATAAAAATTGTGGCCTCTTCTACCCCAACAAAACCGTTATGTATCATCTCGTCTTCTCTCCCAACTTTTCTAAAACAATATCTTCTTTTACTGAGCGAAAGATTTATGACGTGTAAAATGGTGGAATAGGGAACTCACGATCACATTCTCATGTGAATGGAAAGGTCATTTAAGTATTTTCCCCTTTGTTTGTCACTCCTCATCCTGTCAACATCTCCTTATCTTTGTATCAATATATTTCACCATCTATATATCTTTATAACTCTTCCTCTATATCTCTCCCTCTCTATGTCTCCCTTTGTATCTCCCTAGATCTCTTTCTATCTTTACCTCATGATCCATTTCTAACTCTCTATCTGTTGGATGAGAATTCTACAACCTTGCTTTTGAAGTGGCTTCTCGTTTTTTGATAATTTGCATGGAATTTCTCTTAGACATGATATATTCTTGGCATTTGCCAATGCTTACATCAAGTCATACTTGTTTTCACTCTCTACTCTTATTCGAGCATTGGATGGTTGCTTTTTATTTCTAATGATTTCTAGTATATTTTGATGCAAAGATTATCTTTGCTTGCCTGGACCAACTTGTGGGTCTACATGACATGTTTGTCATCCTGTGCACGACGAAAAAACACCTCTATTGGTTTCTTTGCTACATCAAATTCCTTAGGATGTTGGTCCGAGTGTTTGGGAGAACTAATTCTCCCCATGGCTTCAAAATTTGTTGGCCATTTTGTATAACATTAGTTATGTTGATATTCAATCTTGTATCGTTGGCCGTAGTTATGATTTTGGTTTTGTCAATGACTTTTGTAATGGTTGTGTTTGCTCTTTCAATCAATAGTGTAGTTGGTATTGGGAAGAAGGTGACAAACTATTCATTCTACTCATAGGGTTTCTTTGTTTGACCATTCTTGATACACTATCTTCATATTATTAATAAAAATTTCAATGATTCTACTTCTTTTATTAAAAAAAGTCTATTGTAAAATATAATGTATACAATGATAATTATAATTATTATATTATTTTAAAATTGGATTTAATAAATGCACAGTCTTTGGATGTGTGCTGTCGCAGCTAAAACACTTCATTGGTGAAGCAACCACCAAGGTTCAAATATTTTGCACAATAATAAATATATTTTTATTATATAAACTTAACTTATATATATATATATATATATATATATGTCATTCTAATTAAATATAATATATAATACTATTAAGATCATAATTAGTTATAATGTGTATAAACTATATTATAATTATTAATTATTTCTTTAAAATTTGGATAAATTAATTTAAAATAATATCATAATTATATATATGCAATTAATAATAATATATATTCTATAATATAAAATAATAAATATAATTATAAGTAATTAATATTGTGTATATTATGTGCATCTCATTGGGTTGTGTGGAGGCTGCATGCTGCTTAGCTGCCCACCATTGCAGCTGCCACTTGCCGGCATGTAAGATTCCACCTGCATGTCTCCCATGCTACTATGTCTTCCCCTCCCCTCCCCACTTATACTTCTCTCCTCCTCCCCTCTTTCTCCACAAACAGATCTTCCACTACCCCTTTTGTAGGCTAATTTCAATCTTCCCCAAGATGAAGCAACAATCCACGAAATGGGTGGCGTTATCTCTGGGCAACCTGATAACTTGGCTTGTCAAAGGTGTTGTATATGTATTTCATGCTCTATGGAGTATTGGCCAAAGAACTACAGGGTTTATCTTCCTTCGTTACCTGACGAGCATCCATGGGAGGGGCAAGTTATGGATGACGACCTCAACACTCTTTTCAAGCTGGAGTGTTTGCGTCTAACACCCATTTTGGGTCAAATTTCTTGGTCAGGGGTCCCTTCGCCCTTTTTTGTCTGATGATTCGGTGAAGGGTGATACTGCATGCACTAACATTCACTTTGGTGTCGTCTGCTCATCAGGGTTTGAGGGATGAATACTTATATACTGTTTTAATGCCTGCGTTGGAGATCACAGGACTACTATTTTTTTAAAATTTTGTATATGGATGAATACTTCTATACTGTTTTAATCAGTGCAGGATTTCATGAATGCCTCAGTAGTGCCGCTGTGATGCAAGAGCAGGAGTATGGAGTGGATTTCAACCAGCATGGGCAAAACCAACAAATCCCTTCCCGCTGCAACATTGGAGATTACCGACATATATCTTGATGCTGAAGATATTGTTGATGAGTGCGCTGGTGAGGCTTTGTATACAAGGCACACTCGCTGGTGAGGCTTTGTAGATAAGGCACACCCGATAATGCGTGTGCCATTTTAGTCAATTGGCCTTTCGGTATAAGATGGGGAAGAGGATTAAAGATCTGAAAGATAGGTTGGCCTCTGCTATTCAAAAGGCACGGGAGCTCAAGCTATTTGAATATGTATTGCATTCAAATCAGCCTTCAACCAGTACTTCCAAAAGAGAGAGGAACCGAGATGACTGTATAAAATGCCTTAGAGGAAGATTCACGAGAAGTGGGTGTGGAGAACAAGGTTGAGGAAATAGAAAGATTGTTTGAGGATCCTGCAATCGGTGGCATTGCCGTCGTGGGAATGAGAGGGCGGAATGAAACATTCCTGCTGCAGCATGTGTATGACAGAATTAAAAGTATGTTTATGCTGTGAACAGTGAATGGTGTATGGTGTTAACAGGGACTGACGTACACATGAATAGAACATAGAAAAATGAATGGACGAGATGATCCGTATTGTTGCGTGTTAAAGAATTAGTTACAATGCAAAAAAAAATTCTCGATGACAAAAAAGAGGAAAGACGACAAACAACTATCCATAAAAGATGCTCATAAACGCGAAAAAAGTGAAAATCTCGATCTACAGTTCAAACTGCTTCAATGGTAGTCATTGTTTCTGCATGATTTTCCATAGCCTTTCCATAGCCTGGGCCTCTCATGGAAACGCCTACAGCGTAATTATTACTTCTCGCAAACCAGGACACAAATACTTACCTAGCTGCTAAAAATTTCAAATGGCGCCATCAATGTAGGGAAAATGTCTCCATACTTGCACACAGTGCGAGACAGCTGCTGGAAACTGGAAACTGCAAACAACACATTTTAAGATAAGACTAATCATAAAAGAAATAAGCAAGAATGTACGTACATTTTAATTAAGATGGGACCCTCAGACAGCATCCCTCATAGATGTTACAGACTTTGCTTTTAACAAGGGAAAACAATGCAAAATATCAATGTAATACCACAAATTTCTGTACATACACATTATTGTCACGATTCTAGACAATGACATGATGCAGGATACAAAACATCCGTCTGATGCAGGATACAAGAACCCAATCTGCCATCAGAATAGGTACATTTAATTCAGGACTTTCAGCAATTTGCTAAAAGTATAACATGAGTACAAATTTGACATCATTTCCAACCTAGAATTATCTCCTGATGTGGATCTACTATACTTTTCCTCACCCTTCACTGCGACAAAGCTCTGAGTCAAGAAAATTCCCCTCTAGTTGAACGATGAACAAGTTCCTCCAACCAATTCTGTTGAAGTTCTGGACACAGATCTACTGTAGTGTTCCTCACCCTTCATTAATTTCAAACTCCAAATCAACCAAATCACCATCTCACTTAATGAATCAATATCCTTTCCATCAAGGCTTGAGCACAAGAAATTCTTCCAAACTACTCTATTGATGCTGTGCAAATAGATCCTCTCTACTGCTCATCACCTTTCATTGCTTTCAAGCTCTGAGTCAACCAAATAGCTGTCTCTCTTGATGAAACAATATCCTTTCCAAAAGGCTTGAGCACAACAGCAAGTTCTTCCAACCTATTCTGCTGAAGCAGCTGGGCTGACAGTTCTAACAGACCTTCAAGAGCATCTGCCCTTTGACGATAAGATCGTACATCAAGTCTCTTTAATTGATACTCATCATCTCTGCGGGGAGCATTCTGTGAATGCTGTGAAAGGGAATGATTTGACACATTATTAACAGAATGAATATTCTTTCCTTCCATGGCATCCCTTCTCATATCTTGAAATGAATTGGGCACATCCATCTCTACAGACTCTACTGTCTTTTGGTCTCCACCAATCCTATAGGTGCTGTGCCTGATCACATGTATCACATCATTGAAGGATGGCTGCACATTTACAGGCAACTTCTCACTAATCTGAATGGTTCCTTTCTCCTGGGTTTTGTATTCCTCATCATTTTCTTGGTATGATGATCTTGGCAATTTATCATGACTCATAGAAGTTGAGGATGTACCACAATCAGAATATTGTCTGCTAAAGCATGATGAGCACGACTCATTGTCTCTTTCACTGGCACATTGAGAAAATCTGGGAAATTCTATGTGGTTATCCAACTTTGATCCAGTAACTTCCTTGACTGGAAATTCTTCATGATCCAGTGGTCTGGATTCACAAGACGATGATGTAGAGAGTTTGAATTCCGGCATTATATCCAACCTTGGAGCATTTACAGATACATCAGGTGACTGGTCATCTCCCACCACATGCATTTGATCTTGCTTATGGGCTGGCATATATGATGGTTCTCTTTCTGGTGTTACACAATCACCATTGCTTGCATAATTTTTCTGTTCCGTTTGAACACCCATGGTATTGGACAGCATCCATATATCAGGATATACTTTTCCATTCTCATTAGTACAAACTGCAGGAAATTTTTCATTTTGAGATTCAAAAACATGTTGATCAGATAGTTGGCCATGTTTGGTAGACACAGTGCCTGCTATCTCCTGTGTATCAGGAATTCCAGTACCCTTTTGAACATTTGAAGGCAACAGAGATTGCAATGGAAGAGTTGTAATCTCAGAAGACCTTGGAATACGTTTCTGGATACCTTCATCAAGGATATCAGAACATACTTTCACATTCCCAGTTGAAGGAACCATGGAAGCTTTCGAGTTATTTGCCTCATTCACAGATTGATTAGTTTCTTGCACTTTCATAGTAGATGTAGTCCCAGGTATCTCATTCTGTAAATGAAAAATTCCTAGAGAATTCTTAACAGTAGTAGAAGGGCAAGGTTGGGATGGAAGATTTGTAATTTCGAAAGGCCTTGCACTATCTTTCTGCATATCCTTTGATATATATCCTTGAGAATAATGAGTGATAACTGAATCTGTACAGGTATCAAGAGGACATTGTCCGTATGGCTCCCAACTTTCAGGGTGTAGTTTGCTCCCTTCCCTCACTGGTATAGGTAGATCTTTATTGTGTTCTGTGTCAGAGACTGTTTGTGCTGTTGCATGATTTCCCATGGAAGAAAATCGTTTCAAAACATTCTTTGATGCCAGAGTGAGGTCATTTATCTCCATTTGTGCTATAATATCTTCTGATGCCCTTACTGAACCAGGAACTGCTTTCGTACTTTCAGAGTTCAAAGTACCCCAATATTGCCTACCAATATTTTGCATTTGAGGAGATTGATCATTGAGTTTTTCCTGTTCTTCAATAGGTTTTACTGTTGTACGCTCTGAAACAAATTGGAGGTTTCCAATAGCGAGTTTAGAAAATGGAGAACACGGTATTTCCTGACTTTCAGAACTGACATTTTCTTTTGCTGTTGCAATGAAGACATCATTATATGATAACTTTTGTACATCAGGTTGGTTATTTTCACTACAAACAAGAGGGTATGATTCTACAGTTTCTGTCTGAATTTGTGCACAATAACTCAATGCAGAAGTTGCAGAGATAGCAGAACTGCTTGAACTGATAGACACTGCCTGACATTCAAGAGGATGCAAAGACAATTCATTTCTTGTTTTCCAAGAGACATCTGTCGAAGTCATTTGATGAAAATCAGGCATATCATGGGGAATCATTGTGGTAGATGCAATGTAAGGCTCCCTCAATGGTTTCTGATTTACAGAAAGATGTGGATCAGTGTCTGCTCTTCTGGACACAAAGGTTTCCTTGGGTAATGACCTTTGAACTGAAATAGCCTGAGATTTGGCCATTCGATAATCATTAGTTTCACAGGCAAATGCGGTATTAACAAGAGGATCAATGTGTCTTGCCATTCTCTGGGACTCAAGTGAAAGAAAGTTTTCTGCTGGATCTTGTTGCATAGTTCTGTCTACATATGGCACCTCTTGAACATCTGAAAATTCTTCAGAATCTAAACTTGGAGATTGTGGAGGTGATTCTGTCGATACAATTTGAGCTTTAGGATATGGAACATGAACTTTAGCTTCAGTACAGACTTCGTCTTTGTCAGATGCTTTAATTTCATTCACAGGACGAGATCTACGACCATTCAGTGGGGATGAACTCCTTACAGGACCCAATGGTTTTGAGGGGATTGAAAGTGGTGACCTTCGATGAGCTGTAGATGCGGATGGCAGGCGCTGCTTTGTGTTTCCAGCAACATGTCTATCTTGTGCAGTCTGCTCCAAAGGCACTGTGACTTCATGTTTAAATTTACTCCTTGGGGATGCTTCTATGTTAGGTGACTGCACCAAAAGTTGAAAAGGAGGAATAATTTAAAATGAATGCATAGATTGAATTTAAGAAAATAAGTTCAAGACAAAACTATTGCATTTTTTAGGCCTTTCATCTAGAAACATTAATTGCATACTACCAAGCTCACCAAGTGCTTTGGAGATAGTGTCGGCTGGGTCTTCTTAGTGGAATCTGCATTTGCTTTTGGTGGAGTCCCAATCTTGTCTAAATTGTCCCTTGGGATATTGGTGGCTACAGCTCGGCTCATACGATTGCTTCTCAATGGAGAGGAGTTTACTGGAACTTTTGCATCATCTTTTAGATTAAACAATGGGCGTTTCTCTGGTTTTGGTAGTTTCTCATCAAACTTATGCCCATTTTCTCTCTGTGGTAGCTGTAACAGTTTAGTCTCATCTTCTTCCTTCAGTATTTGATTTTCTGAAGTGATAAATGCCCATGATTGATCCTCAACCTCCTTGCAATCAGTCACATTATCACTATGAATGGCATTTCCATTATTTCCTTCACAGTCATGGGCAACGACTGGACTGCTTTTCCCATTTGAACTGAAGCTTTCCCTGTCACCAGTGGTATGGATACGCGGACTTTCCTCAATGCTTTCCCGAACACGATGTGCCTTCCAAATTGGTCTATCAGGAGAAGTACAAGCCATGAATCCAGATTCAGCACGACATTGAGCAACACAATGCTGAAGGTGAGGATGCCTCAAGATTTCAGCTGCCTACATGAACTACCAGGATCAGTTTGAAATTACAACAATAGAATGCGAGCATTTATAAGTCTTATGCCTTTCCCTGGAAGTAAGAGTTTACCGTGGGTCTATGTTCTGGATTTTTTCTGAGCATAGTTTTGATAAGACCTTTTCTGCAAACATTACAGATCCAACATCAAAGGCTATTATAATTATTAGGCTCCCCAGAATTGAGAAACTCAGAAAATTTATTCTATGATCTTTATAGTGCATCTAAAACAGTAGTTCCAGAACTCAGTACTGCTTCAAACTATCTAACCTGAGAGATGACATTTTGCAACGAAATTTCAACTCTCAATGCTATTCAATATAAACTCTAGTATTTATTTCACTTGTGGAATTTGAAATTATATCTTTTAACATGCAAGCACGCTTCTAACATATCTGCAAATAGAAACCAGTTTACTACTATGTTTGTGGGTTTACAAATTACCTCAACCTTTTAAATTTGTGCTTAAACTATTAGTAAAATTCCATCAACAATTTTTTTTTTCTTTTTTTGGGGGAGTTTTGTACAAACACAAATAAAGCACTGAATTATATATACTAGACTGATATGCTGACTGGGTGCACCCAGTATGCAGATTTGACTTCTTGACAGTCCTGGTTGTTAAGGGACTTTTCCCCCAAAGAGAAAAGAAAGTTATGTTTCCATTGAATAACCCTTTGAAATGAGAAGGGAGATAGAAAAAGGTCATTATGACCCTTTGGATGAAATGAGGATTAATAAATAATATTTATAATAATCCTTTTAAATGGAAGGAATAATCGTATTTATTAAAAAATATAAAAGGACATATTTTTTAAAGGGTGTGATGGTTTAGAAACCACCCCTCAAAAGGTTATATAAAGCATTTTGTGAGACTTGGAAAGGGCATGAAGATGACTCGAGGAAGGTGGTTTTCATCGGCTATAGGCATTGGAGAAGAGGCACACTAAGTGTTTCCAACTTGAGATAGAAAATACACTCAGGACTGTCCTGGCCAGCGCTTGTTGAGCGATTGCTTTGTTGTGCATATTTTAAATGCTGTGTTCTGAATAAGACTTGTTTCCTGCTAGATTATGCCATGCCCCTTAACTATGAGGGTCACGGCCATTAAAATATTCCTAGAGCGAGAGTGAAATTTCCAAATGCTCTGATTCAAATAAGTATTGAACATTTTATTATTCAAAGATATTCACAATTATAAGTAAATGGGATGAAGTAAATTTAGTTTAATTCTCAGAAGTTGTTCTTTGTTTCCTTTTCTAATATTCATATTATTCTATATATATTTTAGTGATGTTGATATTAATGTGCTAAAATCTAAAAATAGTTAATTTTGAGAAAACTTTATAATCTTTAAACTTCGATAATGACATTAACTATGATATAGTAAATTTATCTAATTTTATACTCTAGAGAAAAAAAGCATTACACTATTGATACCCAACAACAACCAAATCTGACACCTTGCTAATGCTAACGATAATTTGCACTTCTGCACCATGAACTGCCAATGATACACCTGAGGTTTTCATCCCAAGTGTCAAAGCTGTTGTAAGCATCATAGTGACTTTTAGTTTTAATTTTCCAAAAAAACTCTCCTTGTCTTCCCCAGCACTTCCTCTATTCCCTCAAGTAAAATTCCATGATCTTAGGCAGTTATCCTACTGTTGGTGGCAGTTTCAATCAGTTAACTATGCAACCCTCTCCTTGATTGATGGCAATCCCAAAACTAACCACACATCGACCTTTATTCCAAATCTAACTTAAAAGACCCAACCACTGCTCAATTTGAAGACACAAAGACACATTTGCTCTTTGATTAAAGACTAAACCACCTTATTTCAAACATAAACATTCCTAACTAAAAACTCAATCCTAGCTGACTGTCAACAGGGGCATTACAAATCCACCTTTCTTGGAAATGCTTGCCCACAGGCAATGTCATGCCAGATGATCAAATATTTCTTGCCCCTACCAAGTAGCATCCTCAATGTGTAGATTATTCCAATAGAACAAGAAATTTGGGGAAATGTTGTCCCTCAATTTCTTCTCCCATATGTCAACGATAGTCCATAGAATCAAAATCAGATTCCCCTCATCATCCAAATCTGGCAAACAGTTGATTGTGCAATATGCTGACCAAGTACCTTTTTAAGGCACAATACATGGAAAACATTGTGAATCTGGCTCCCTTGGAACTCCACTCATAGTCCACTTTAGCAATTCTCCTCAAGACTTTGTATGGTCCATAGAAGCAAGGTCTAAGATTTTCAGCCCCACTTTGCTTAATGGAAGTTTGCCTATAAGTCTGCAAGCATAGAGAGACCATATCTCCAACCTAAAAAGATCTCTTGGTGCAATGTTGAACTTCATAAAATTTCTATTGATATTGGGCCCACATCAAATGATATTTGAAGTGACTTCAAAATGTCTTGACTATGCTCCACCATGTCACTAGCAATGGGTATCCTATTGTCAGTGAGCACAACATGACTGAAGGTAAGTGCACCATATCTATATAGGGCCATAAAGGGTGTCATGCTAATATTCTCCAAGATGCAACCACTTGATCCATGCTAATTTCCATCTTTGAGAAAATGGGCATAACTTTGATGGGAAACAACCGAAACCAGAGAAAAGTCCATTATTTAATTTAAAAGATGATGCAAAAGTTCCAGAAAACTCCCCACCATTGAGAAGCAATCCTATAAATTGAAATGTAGCCACCACTATCCCAAGGGACAATTTAGACAAGAATGGGACTCCACCAAAAGAAAATGCAGATTCCACCAAGAAGAGCCAGCCAACACCAAATCTAATTACGGACGTTTCTCTGGTGTTCGCTGGGTCTTCTTAGTGGAATCTACATTTTCTTTTGGTGAAGTCCCAATCTTGTCTAAATTGCCCTTTGGGATAGTGGTGGCTACAGCTTGGTTATTACATTTGCTTCTCAGTAGAGGGGAGTTTACTGGAATTAGACAAGAGTAGGACTCCACCAAAAGAAAATGCAGATTCCACCAAGAAGAGCCAGCCAACACCAAATCTAATTACGGATGTTACTCTGGTGTTCGCTGGGTCTTCTTAGGGACAAATTAGGCAAGAGTGGGACTCCACCAAAAGAACATGCAGATTCCACCAAGAAGAGCCAGCCAATACCAAATCTAATTACGGACATTTCTCTGGTGTTCGCTGGGTCTTCTTAGTGGAATCTGCATTTGCTTTTGGTGGAGTCCCACTCTTGTCTAAGTTGTCCTTTGGGATAGTGGTGGCTACAGCTTGGTTATTTCGTTTGCTTCTCAATAGAGGGGAGTTTACTGGAATTTTGCATCATCTTTTAAATAAAATAATGGAGGTTTCTCTGGTTTTTCTTGGTGCGCAATACTGTTTTGAGAGCTTCCCAAAGTTCGTTGGGTGTTTTCAAGTTCTCAACATGAAATACTAATTCAGGAGATAAATTTAAACATAGAAAGCCAAATGCTTGGTTGAGTAAGCCCCATGAACGCGGCCCTCCTGTGGTGATGAAAGTCGACAGCACGACGTGTGAAGGCGGCCTCCATGTGGCCACAGAACAACCTACGGCAACGTTGCAGGCAGCGAGGGAACCTTTTTTACACTTTAACCCTTGGTCATATGAGTTTTTAGCCCCTGGTTCTTTCCAACCCCAAGGGCTTGACTTTGGGCCTTTTATTTTATTTAGCAAATTTGTTTATTTGGTGAAACTATTTTTTTTTTCATTATAAAATTTATTTTGGAGAATTAATTTTGTAAGAAGGGAAAATTTAATTGCTCGTAACTTTTGCTCAACACCTCGAAATTGAGTGTTGTTTTTTGCAAAAGTGCATATTTTTTCATCACGAATCCAAAGTGCACACTCACGCACTATCATTAGAAAGTGTCATTTTCAGTGTTTTTCTTGGGTTTGGTTACAAAGCACTCCTATAAAGTGCCAAAAATAAGGGGGGAACAAAAGATAATCAAGGGGGTATTGTGTGTTTTTCTATTTTTCACACTTCCTCAAGAAGGGGCGAAACACACAGGGGGTGCATGTGTAACAGTTGTCGCTACAAGCCGCAGAGGGAGCATCGAGGGGCGGATCGACTGGTTGGACGAGCCACGGAGGGAACGCTGAGGCAGAGCAGCTGCGGCAAGAGACGACTGGCCACAGCATTACTCGAGCCTCCTCGCTGTCTACGACGTTGCCGCAAGTTGTTCTGAGGCCGCGCAGAGGTTACCTTCACACACCCTGTTGTCGACTTTCGTCACCACGGGAGGGCCGCTGTCATGGGGCTTACTCACCTGCAACAAAAATAACTTCCAAGCGTCAACTGCAAAATAGGCTTCAAAATATCTCTTTTTGCTCTAATACCATGTGAAAACCAGCATCTATAGAGATAAAACAAAGCACAATAAAACAATTACACCAAAGTCGGCCATTCAATAATGAAAAAGAGGTGAGCACATATAGGTGAAAGTGCAACCACGAAAGTAGGGATGGACTCCTCAACCAAGAGTGGTGGCAAAAAACAACCCACTAAACTAGGATGATGTGTCAAAATAGAATCGACACATCTCTAAACAACTTCTAAACGATGACAACTTGTCTATACAAGTGTCAAATGATCATAGACGACTAATTAGGCTTAAAAGCCTAAGTGTAATTAAATTAAATAAATACACTAACAGGAGAAATAGCATCGAAGAGAGCAGATTGGATAGAAAAATCTGAAATCAATAATCAGCAGACTGGTAATCAATCAAGGAAGATCGAACAGGAGAAAAGAATTCAGAGCAAATTATCTCTATTATAAGAACCTGCATTCTCATTAAGCAATTTGGGTGATACAGTAAGTATTGTGTTAGTATATTTAAAAATTAATACATATATTTTGTATAGGCAATAATATGAAATGTTATTCCTTATTTTACTTATTTGCCCAGAAGCAATCATGTGGAGCTGAGGGAGAAAATATGAGGGAGAGCAGATGTGAAATTCCCTTCCAAGTAGGCCACCCCATGATGGATGGATGACGTCCTGCTACATGTGGACCAAGGGGGGCTACTGTACCCTCAGCTTAGATAAGAGGAATATTCCAGGCACCCTATTTTGGTTTCCTCTTTAACCTCTATGATGGTTGATTGTAGGAATTGAATTAAGAGAAGTCACAATCATAGGCGAGTGAATAAGGTGACCCGAATTGGCAGCACAGAGACGAGCTTCCCCACTAGGTAGAACACTCCATGATGGATGGATGGTGTCCTGCCACATGTGGACCAATGGGGGTGTTGTATCCACCCTTGGGCTTAGTGTGAAGGATGCTTTGGGCACCCTATTGTGCTTCCCTCATTCAACCCCTACTCTGGTTGAATTCTAAAATAAACTATAGATATTGCATGATTTATCTAAACGGATTAAGATGATTATTAATACATATGCACTTATATGTTGTTTGATCCTCAACTCTTGTAGAAATAATTGGTCTTATGAATTATATTTCGACTATTGTCTAACATGATTGCAAGACCTAAACCAGGATTTATCTTGCTTGAAACATTTTAATTGGTAAAGTTATCACATAACTATATTAAATTTCTTGCTTTAATTGAACTTGTGAGTTTAGGGCAAGATTTAGGGCAATTTCAAAAGGGTACACTACAGTTTTGGTTGTTTCCCATCAAACTTAATATTCTCCAAGATGCAACCACTTAATCCATGTTATTCCTCAAGTACACTTTGACCTAATAATTTACCATCTTTGTTTGTCAACCAGTCTAGAGGTGATAGCTAGTATTAGGAGTGAGATTGGTGCAAATCAACCGAAATAACTCCTACTGAAAAGAGCTAAGAAATATGCTATCCTTATTGTTGTCAATAGTCCTAGAAAACTATGTAAGCATAAGAATTAGGTAAAATTTTAGGAGTTACTAGAATACAAGTTAGGGAACTAATAGAGACCAACAAAGAACAAGCACCAACTAGAGAATGCAAACTAGAAGGAACCCTTGCCACAATGCAAGTATCATTACCCCAATGCTAAAGAAGCACATGCAAACACATAGCTTTCAGGACCACCTATCGGTGTGAACAATAGGAAGGCTAGAAGAAATACAATTTTTATGCAAAATCTTCCAAGTCACGTTACCTTCCAAAATCCTTATAATACACTTGGTGCAAGAAGCATTTCCTTCCTATTAAACATCAAAAGGACCAAGTCCACCAAAATCCCAAGGCAGCAAAATTTCCAAGCAACCTTATGGAAATGTTTTCCTTGCTCCAAGTGAGACCCTAGAAAAACACCAAGGATCTTTTTCTAGTTTTGTAAGAAACCTTAAATGTGGCTCAACAAGAATAGCATTCATGGGCTGTAGAAAGAAGAATCAAACAAATTTGAAAATTGTCAGCAAGGGAAAGTGGCTTGGCGAAATACTAGGTTAACCTCTTTTCCACTTCATCAATAATAAATTGCCAAAGAGGACAAGACAAAGCTGGAAAGAAAATCGGGATGCCCAAAAAATGGAATAGATCTCCATGATCAATTCATTCCCAGCCAAAGGTTTTAAGCCAGGCTTGTACAAGAAGTAAGGATTACATATAGCACTCGATTTTCTTCCATTAAATTTTGGAGCCTAAAGCCAAATAAAAAATATTCAAGCACTGGAAGACATGCTTGCCACTGGCCTTATGCTCAATAAGGGTGAGAAAATAGTCATTCTCAAAAGGAGCATTCACCAAAAGTTGACAAGTATCTATTGGAAGGGAAATTCCATAGACATGATTTTGACAAATAGCATTCACTAAAAGATAAGCATATCCCTCACTAACCAAGACATGAAGTGCAGGAACAAGAGGACAGTCTTATCTATCAGAATGAAAATCCCAAACAATTCAAATTGTGTCATTAGCGGTTGGCAACCATAAGCATCAGCAAAAGCATTTAAACAAAAATTAGGGCCATATCCAAGCCCCTTGAGCATGGTGAGGATAAAGGGCCATTCAACCCTACCATAAGCCTCTTCAAAACCAATTTTAAAGAAAATGGCATGTTGACTAGAGCAACAAGCCCATTGTATACCTTCTCAAACAGCAATAACATTGTCAAGAATATGCTTTGCTTTTAATGAAACCTATTTGCTCAGATAAAATCATGAGTAGAAGCAAATTGCAAATTCAAAACACAAGGCCTTTGGCAATCATTTTCTAGGACTAGGAGACATTAAGAATAGTGATAGATCTGCCATTACAGATCAACTTAGGATTACCAACTTTAGGTATGAATTTTTTATTCTCTTTGTTGATTACAAGCTCTAAGGTTGTGTTTTAAGGCTTGTAGATAGGCATGATAGAGATCATTACTGATAGTGTCCAATAGGCAGAGCACTATGCATCAATTCACCACCATGCCTCCCCATCCCCCTTCACCTCCATCTACAGCTAGAATTTCAAATCCCAAGCTATGGTGCTCCACCATTTCATTCAAATATTGCAAGATATTCATCGCTTTAATTAAAAAACTAAATGGGACCACCTGCTCCTTAAAAAATTAGCACTGAGCAGCTGCATTGGACCATGCTATTAGAATATAGCAATATTCAATACGATACAGCCTTTTCACTGTTAACATTATTTTTAATACAGGGGATGGAGCACCCACTCTTGTGTGCCGAGAGAAAATCATATTACTCAAGAAACCAATATTGAGAGAAGACAAAGCTGGAAGACCAAATATATTCCATAGAGCATTGCTGATTGCTCAATTGACAATTATCCAATGAATGTCGCTGTCACAATGAAAATTGTGTTTTATAGGCTAATGCATGAACACATTCTCAAACTGGTGGATTATTGCGTGAAAAGGAATCAATATACTTGCCATCTTAGCTTTATGAATTTATAATAATGAGTTCATTACATGAGATTTTCAAATTTTCAATGAAAAGGGAGCATGTTCTTGAGTGGAAGCAGTAAGCCTACTGTTTAGTTGCTGATAGTGTAGCAAGAGAGATTTCTAAATCATTTCATCAGCTGTGATATTAGATCAAGTAATATTATTCCTTCAGGTAATTTTATAGACAAACTTGCAGAGTTTGAACTACCAACCCAAGTTCTGGTTATAGCTGGCCTATAATGTTTCACTTGTGTGATACAAACTGTTTATTATCATGCTCCTCAGAAGAGAGCCCAGGAGCCATATGATTTACAAGAAAGGAAAAGCTTGTTATTTGAGCTACTCAAGAGGATTAAAAGAAAACAAATAATATTGAAATCCATAGTGTTGCTAAGATGATAAAATGTGTGCATAACAAGGAGCAGATTCCTATTCCATCTTATGCACTGTTACCAAAAAGAGTTTAATTTTCAATATTAGCATCATATGAGTTGGAAAATTTAAATACCACATGTATTCCCGAGAAGATATGTTTTATAAGGATAGTAAGTGTATGAAGTTTAATCTCAAGCTCCGTATATAGGGAATTTATAAATCGTCCAGCCCAAAGAATATTGAAATTAGAATGTGAAATCTTAATTTTTGGAGCAATTATATGATGAAAACATATATGCACTTAATCACTATAAAAAACAATATTCTAAGGTACCAAATATTAATAACATAAAATTACAAAAGAATAAATCAAATAACCCTAGACAACTATCAAAAAACATAACTTGGGACCTAAGTTACCGATTCGGGTGCGGGTACCGATGCGGATGCGGGATGCGGGTTCGCGGATGCGGAAAATTTTTTTTGGGGGGGATGCGGATGCGTTTTTATATATATGTATATATATTTTTAAAAATATATATATAAATAGTATAATACATTATATATGCAAAGAAATGCAAGAAACATACAAAAATAAATC
>MU227509.1:2090729-2143036 GCA_018584345.1 Thuja plicata | reverse complement strand
ATTGAATGCTTTGCCTTTGTTACTATCACAAAATTTACACTTCCAATAATATGAACCACCTCCAACAACCTGTTGTTCTCTTATGGTATATTTCCATAAAGGAGATGCTGCATCAACTTTGAAATTACCACTTCCTTCCCCTGCCACTGAACTTTGACTACCGACGGTGGCCATTCTTGCACAATACAATGTAATTTCTTGCTTTGCTAATAAGATATTAAGAAATTAAATAAACTTAAATTAGAAAACAACTATGAACATCCACCAAACAAGTGCAAAAACATGATACAAAAAGACTAAAATGGATAGCTAATCTTGCTTCTTTACTTCTTTTATAAAAAAAAAAAATTAAAAAACTTGGAAAATTTCTTCCCAAACTTGAAAAAATTCATCAAAATCAAAAAAAAATCCATTAAAAGACTCGAGAATAGGATCAAAGCTTACCTTAGATGAAAAAAACGTCTTTGTGGAAGCAATCCCTTGCCCTACAATCGATCTCTTTCAACAAGAATCAATTTGCCTTCAACAAGCAAAAATGGAGAGCAAATGAAAACAGATGTCTGCTGTAAAACAAATTGATAAAGAATGTTTGGAAGACCTCTTTTAGGGTCGTTTTAGGGTTTAGAAGGGAAAAATATATTAAAATAATCTATTCTGCACATGTTTTATTGTTGTTTAAGTGGCAAAAATTTAAAAAAAACAATGAAAAATGCATTTTTTTTATTTTTCTGGGCGTTTCTAGCCCGGATGCCCTGTGGGTGCCATCCGGAAGCACATCCCAGGCGCCCGGATGCCTGTGGATGCTTCTGAGAAGCATCCACAGGCATCCGGGCACCTAGGATGCGCTTCCAGACAGCACCCGCATCCGTCCGCACCCGAATCCGCATCAGGCCTAAAACAGGGCGCATCGGTATCTAAGCTTGGTACCATAATCTGAAACAATTGCCAACTAGAAGCTTGATTTTTAATAGCAACCAAATGTTTTCCATTGAAAAACAAGGTTAGCCCAAGTTTCCGAGACGGGGATGACAGGGGACGAGGGGATGGGTTACCCAGACGCCAAATTCTTTTGCCAATTTTGGGGACGGCAAAGGGGACCGCTCTATAAATATAAGAAAATTTTAAAATATATACGCAAATGTGAAATGTGAAAATGCAAAGAAGAAATAATTACTTTCATTAAGGAAAGGTGAAATATTTAACGAGCTAGAGATTGAAGTTCACTAATAAATGATTAATTATTCTCAACTTTGGGATAGGAAAATAAATAGGTTTTATGAAACATTGTAACGATCTGAAACGCTCCCTTGTAATTATAAAAGGGAAATCAAAACCAAGTGAAAAGGGGGCATCATCGGGATCAATTGTAATATACCATAAAAACTTCTGTAAAATATTTGCTTCCTTCTGGATACTGTGTAACGAATACAATTGAATGTTTTCAAATTTGGTTTCACCTGTTATATTGACTCAAGTAGTCAAGATTATTTGAAGATTCTTATATGTTGTGGCTTTCTTATTACATTGATTTGAATGTCAAGCATATTTCAGATTGGTCAAAGTATTCTTAAGCATCTTTGTATGATTTGTTTGTTTGGTTCTCTCAAGGAAGATTAAATTCTTGTGTATAGGTCATAGTAATAAGATAACTCATTGAACATATTAGGAGTCAAATAATTGACAGATTTACACAAGGTGTAAATTTAAAAATTGTCTAACGGAGTGATATACAACCAGTGAAGAAACAGAATATTGAATTTGTTGCCCAACGGATAGAAGGCACTGGTCATTTAAAACAATCACATTCATATATAATTTCAATTTCAGTTTTATGCAAGTAGGAGATAGGAGTAGGGTTAGAAGTTAGATTTCAGACCATTCGTGCCATTATAGAGGAAGTAAGAGATTGAAGATAAAATAATAGTCAAATCTGCTTGAATCAGCTTGAATCAGTAAACAGGAGTACCCGCCTTGGTCTAGCAGAGCCAGAAGTGCATGGGAATTTGATCATTTTGATCAATTCCATTCGTTGGCCAAAGTCAGTTGTTGAACTTGATAATAGAACCTGGCATATTATTAGGGTTTGGCAAACTTGTGATTTTGGGAACCAACAGATTGGCGACTCAGCTAGGGAGACAGTTGATAAAATCATTGGGAAGAGTAAAAAAAATCGAACTTGGAAATCATTGCAGCTTGTTCAAAAATTATTGAAGGTGACTTTGCTAGATTAATGAACCCAAAAGATGATTTAATATTTTCCTGTAGGGAGGTGGCGACTCTGAAAACTATAAGTGGCTGCAATATATCCATTTGTGAAAGAAATGTATCAGCAATATATGTATCTAAACACAATTCCAGATACAACCATGCTATGTGATCAATCCAAGTTGCATAATAGAAGGAATTTCGGAATTGAGAAGTATAAGGGAAATCAAAACCAAGTGAAAAGGGGGCATCATCAGGATCAATTGTAATATATCATAAAAATTTCTGTAAAATATTTGCTTCCTTCTTGATACTGTGTAACGAATACAGTTGAATGTTTTCAAATTTGGTTTCACCTGTTACATTGACTCAAGTAATCAAGATTATTTGAAGATTCCTATATGTTGTGGCTTTCTTATTATATTGATTTGAATATCAAGCATATTTCAGATTGGTCAAAGTATTCTTAAGCATCTTTGTATGATTTGTTTGTTTGGTTCTCTCAAGGAAAGATTAAATTCATGTGTATAGGTCATAGTAATAAGAGAACTCATTGAACATATTAGGAGTCAAATAATGGACAAATTTACACAAAGTGTAAATTTAAAAATTGTCTAACGGAGTGATATACAACCAGTGAAGAAACAAAATATTGACTTTGTTGCCCAGTGGATAGAAGGCACTGGTCATTTAAAACAATCACATTCATATATAATTTCAATTTCAGTTTTACGCAAGTAGGAGATATGAGTAGGGTTAGAAGTTAGATTAATCTATTTCAAACCATTCATGCAATTCTGAGATAGAGGAAGTAAGAGATTGAAGATAAAATAATAGTCAGATCTGCTTGAATCAGTATACAGGTGTACCCGCCTTGGTCTAGCAGAGCCAAAAGTGCAGAGGAATTTGATCATCTTGATCAATCCCATTCATTGGCCAAAGTCAGTTGTTGAACATGATAATAGAACCTGGCATATTATTAGGGTTTGGCAAACTTGTGATTTTGGGAACCAACAGATTGGCGACTTAGCTGGGGAGATAGTTGATAAAATCATTGGGAAGAGTAAAAAAAATTCGAACTTGGAAATCATTGCAGCTTGTTCAAAAATTATTGAAGGTGACTTTGCTGGATTAATGAACCCAGAAGATGATTTAATATTTTCCTCCAAGGAGGTGGGGACTCTGAAAACTATAAGTGGCTGCAATATATCCATTTGTGAAAGAAATGTATCAGCAGTATATGTATCTAAACACAATTCCAGATACAACCATGCTATGTGATCAATCCAAGTTGCATAATATAAGGAATTTCAGAATTGAGAGGTATAAGGCGTTGGATTTCCGAGGCATCATTGGTTACCCAAATGACATCCCACCCAACATCAGAGATAAAATATCATTATTCAGTGGTTCAAAGGATGAGTCAGCTAAGAGGCATTTACAGCAGTTCGATAACTTGATGGAAGACTATGAAGTTGATCATGAAGACATAGTTCTGAGACTCTAGGTGCAATCCTTGAAGGACGATGCAAGAGAGTGGTTTTCAAACTTACAGCCGTGCTCCATCAGTTCTTGGCATAACTTCAAATCAACGTTCATAGATCAATTCAGTGAAAGAATTGTTGAATCTTTGGTGTTCAAAGAGTTTATGGACATTTGCATTAGAGAAGATGAGTTGGTGCCAACTTTCAACCTCGTATTTTCAAAAGTAATAAAGAGAATCCCTGAAAACATGAGGCCTAATGATGCACTGGCTTTGTGTATCTACTTGGGCGCCTTTGATGAAAAAATGAGTTAAAGGTTGAGTGGAAGTCCAAAAAGTCTGTATGAAGCATTTGAAATTGCTATGAACATTGAGAAGGCGTGAGCATATGAGATGTCCAGGAGACTTAAGCCGGAAAGGAGAGCCTCTTATGCAAGCAAAAAGTACAGTCCAGAGGTTAATAATGGTGTCTTAAATAACTACCAGCTCGCTTCCCCATTGTATGATTCATACTATGATGATGGATACAAGTCAAAATATGATACAATACATATGAATCGGATGTATGTGCCTCAAACAACAGCAATACCTCGTACACATACTCAAGATTATGCATATGAGCATCCGCCTGATGTATACTTAGCTGAGAATGGCAATGCATATGAATATCAATCTTTTGTCCTCAATCAAGCACTATTCACCAGTGCAGGTCAAATTGAGCCCCAAGTTTTTTATTATCAAGATGCACATAATGTTGATCCTATTAACAATGAGAGAAGACCATCCTCAAATTTTGGTGACAATACAATCACAGGAGTACAATGGCAGCCCCATGATGATATTACTTCAAATAAAGTATCTGAGGATGTGGATATCAAGGAGATGTTGCACTTATTATCAAGTGAACAAAAGATAAAGAGTATTGATCATTTTAGTTCTTATAAATCAGAGATGGGGTCATTTGCACCACATATGTCTGATGGTAATTTAAGTTATGTTAATGATTATGCTAATGAAGATAGAGTTATTAATGATATACATTATGGACAGCAGATGCGAGACGAATGTACCTCTGAAAATGATTTTCAGATCATTTCAAATCCATTTTACGATGGAATGATAGAAGAAGATAACATGTTCTCTACCAAGGTGTGTTTAAAGGCAGTTTTTATGAGTTCTTAAATCCATTGTATGAGAAAGAGGAAGTGTTTTCAAAGGATCTGGATGTCACATCAGATTATGAAGATAATTCACATAAGGCCCAGAATCATGTGTATCAAATGAGTATGTTATATCATCATCATCATCAAAAGAACTAGAAGATGTTTCAAAATGGGCTACTTCAAAAGTAATTAATGTGATAGAAGTTTCAGACATGCATAGTATGGGATCCAAAAATTCTTCTAACGCTATGATATGTAATTGTACTGATACTTTGTGCTCATAAAGAAAGGGATGATGCTCATGCTGAATCTTCTCACATAGAAGTAGGTTATGATTCTGGAATTAAAACGAAGAGTGTAAATGAGTTAGAAAATATGGATTGCACTCTTGGTGTAAAAAACATGAACACGTGTTTAATGGTGGATGAATGAGCCAAGTGTTCTAATGAATTAGCTTGTTTTCCAAACATTACATATTCAGATGGAAAGCTATTCAATTGTCATGATGATGTACATGCACCTAAAATTCAGCCAGATAGATGTTGTTTGTTGGATGACGTTGGGTATGATGAAATAAAAAATGTTACATGAAGTATGGATCCGATCTGGTTGATGGCCGTAGTATCTACTTGTTATATGATGATGAGTATTTTCAGTATACGCTTAAGTTTCAGAAGCATAATGATGAAAAATATATTGGTACTGAGTATAATGAATTGAAGAAAGTTGTCAGCATGTTCTACCAAGCAGATTTCAGTGATAATTTCAGATTAATCTTGGTCCAACATGATGAGAATCAAGTATATGATAGAGGCAAGAATTGGTTTTTTATTTTTGGCGGCCCAAGGCCACCAAAAGAAGTTTGGACTTGATTTTTTCAAATAGGAGATGAGTGGTTGAGGAGCCCAACGGATAGGCACTTGGTATGCTCCCCCAACTCTCAAACCAGATAAAAGTTGTTCAAAGGTTTTAGTTTTCCCCTGACTACCCGACATCATACATTGCCGGCAAGTCAGGCTTCTTTTCAAACTCTCGAACTAAATAAGAATGGTTCAAAGGTTTTAATTCTGCCTCGGCTACCCAGCATCAAACATTGTTGGCAGGTTGGGCTTCTTTCTGAACTCTCAAACCGAAAATGGATATGTATGAGAGTTTGTGTTTCGCCCCGAATCACCGACTTCAAGCATTGTCAAGTAGTTTATGTGTATCCCAAACTGCAAAGACACCCAAAAAGTCTTATAAAGTTTGACATCCAACGCATGGTCGGGTGGTATACATGATTCTTGAACTAACCAGGATGCCCGACTCTACGAAGAAAGAAAGGACTGGTATAAGGGAAGAATTATTTTCCCGAAATTTCTCATAGGAAAGGGATATGGAGATTTAAAATGCGAAGAAGAAATAACTACTTTTATTAAGGAAAGGTAAAATATTCAACAAGCTGGAGATTGAAGTTCACTAATAAATGATTAATTATTCTAGACTTTGGGATAGGAAAATAAATAGGTTTTTATGAAACATTGTAACGATCTGAAGTGCTCCCTTGTAATTATTAAAGGGAAATCAAGACCAAGTGAAAGGGGACATCATCAAGATCAATTGTAATATATCATAAAAACTTCTGTAAAATATCTACTTCCTTCTTGATACTGTGTAACGAATACAATTGAATGTTTTCAAATTTGGTTTCACCTGTTATATTGACTCAAGTAGTCAAGATTATTTGAAGATTCTTATATGTTGTGGCTTTCTTATTATATTGATTTGAATATCAAGCATCTTTCAGATTGGTCAAAGAATTCTTAAGCATCTTTGTATGATTTGTCTACTTGGTCCTCTCAAGAAGAGATTAAATTCATGTGGATGGGTTATAGTAATAAGATAACTCATTGAACGTATTAGGAGTCAAATAATCGACATATTTACACAAGGTGTAAATTTAAAAATTGTCTAACGGAGTGATATATAACCAGTGAAGAAACATAATATTGACTCTATTGCCCAGTGGATAGAAGGCACTAATCATTTCAAACAATCACATTCATATATAATTTCAATTTCAGTTTTATGCAAGTAGGAAGATAGGAGTAGGGTTAAAAGTTAGATTGCTCTATTTCAGGCCATTCATGTCATTCTGATATAGAGGAAGTAAGAGATTGAAGATAAAATTATAGAAGATTAGATCTGCTTGAATCAGTATACAAGTGTACCCGCCTTGGTCTAGCAAACACAGAAGTGCAGGGGAATTTGATCATTTTGATCAATCCCATTCATTGCCAAAGTCAATTGTTGAACATAATAATAGAACCTGGCATATTCTTAAGGTTTGGCAAACCTATGATTTTGGGAACCAACATAATGGTCACAAATTTTCACAATTACCACCCTTAAAAAGAGTCACAACCCTTCAACATTTCTGCCCTTTGAAAGTGTCACAACCCTTCATAATTGTCCCTCTTTGAAAGGGTCCACAACCCTTCGACATTTCTGCCCTTTGAAAGAGTCACAACCCTTCATAATTGTCCCTCTTTGAAAGGGTCACAACCCTTCATGATTATAACCCCTTTCGAAGAGTCACAACCCTTTGAAAGAGTTACAACCCTTCGTCATTGCTGCCCTTTGAAAGAGTCACTTCCTTATTTTTGTCACATTCCTTTCTTCTTCCATTAATCCTTTAATTCCTATGCTCTCCTCTTTCTTCCTCCTCCATATCACCTTTCAAATGAACTCTCCACTATTTTATATCTTATGTTGAGGGAGTCACAACTCTTCATTATGTATCTCTTGACCTTTCACTAACTTAATTAACTTGTAATTATATTATATTATATTTTATTATTATTTATCTATTTATTTATTTTTAATATTTTAATTTTATTATTATTTATTATTAAATCCTATTTCAGAGAGGGGGCATTACATCATAGTGGAAACATTTGATGCTACTAAAGACCGTTCATTAAGACCCCCTTATCCTATACCAATCATCAAGGAGATTCTTTGGTAAGTTCTTATTCTTTAGATTTAAGTTCATTGCTGTCAACTAAACTGATTCTATCTCATTAAAGTATGCTGCCAGTGATATGCAGGTTGTTATTTGTCTCAGTGCTTCTCCAGTGCCATTCACCTATTATAGTCACCAGTAGACCTTGATTTAAATACACTTTCTACTGTCCAATATTGGGATCTTTAAAAGGATT
Organism: Thuja plicata; assembly: GCA_018584345.1. Lineage (NCBI taxonomy): Eukaryota > Viridiplantae > Streptophyta > Pinopsida > Cupressales > Cupressaceae > Thuja > Thuja plicata. The sequence goes on along the minus strand of MU227509.1, from coordinate 2,134,985 downwards.
TCCCAATAAAATAAAAAATTTAAAACATTAACATTGATACATTCCAAGATAACCAGATATGCAGCCTTTGTTATCTCATTACAAGACTAAATCAAAATATTAAAATTAACTTCGATAGTAGATATACTAGCATACCTATATTTTTAAATAAAAATTTATGTAAAACAAGCCGAAAGATCTCAAATTTCAAGATATCGAACATTCATAAATACAAATAAATCATCAAATTTTGTATTAAGAAAATAAGATTATAAATAAACAAAAAATGCCCCAAAGAAACTTGATCTCCCGGTATGCAATGAATTGTTCAAATCGCATTCAAAAATTCACGCATATATTATAAAATATAGCCAATGCATTCAAATTATCTACCATTCTTCATATTCTCAACATTCCAAAACAACCTCATGCAAGTTTTGTTTTCTCTTTCTACTGGCAGTGTGGACATTTCATAAATGTTTTGTTTTCTCCATTTCCACCACCAGCGTAGACATTGTATTCCTTATGCTCATTGCTGTGATTTCTTCTTTCAATTAAATTAACTCTACTAACAAGTAAACAATTTCGCCTCATTCACTGCAAAAATTCAAAGCCTGAAATAAAACTAATGCCACAAAATTTTACAAAATAAACAACATTAAAATGCCAAAAAGCATATATAAATCTCCTCACTATCACACAAAAAAATTTTAAAAAAAAAGTGAAAATCTTACTGTTTATAGATACCCAACTATCATTTTTGTTTCAATATCTTATTCCATGGCACTACATAATCTCTTGTTAAAACCATTCCTGTCAAAATTCACCACAATAATTGGGACAATATTCACAAGGTAAGTGTGATTTTTTGCCAGAGGTGGTTATTTTCAGTACAAGTGGTTAGGAGTTTGCTTCTCTACAATGCTGCAACATTATATGCAGAAAGAAATACAGTACAAAAATATCAGTTCCATATGTATTTATTATAGAAAACTACCATAGCAAAACTACAATACAGTAGCTAACAAATTATTTTGAATTCCAACAAAACTGCAACAAAAGAAAAGCTAGTAAACGATGGAATATTTATAAAGTTACTATGTTAAAGTTGTTACAGATTCAATCCCTTATAATGCAACAAAAATGAAAAGGCAAGACTATTGTCTATACTTCAATTCTCAATAAAACCAGAGACCTCTCAAGAAATTGAAGGTCATCAGTTTGATTCACACAACTTCTAAAAGACCATAAATTATACTTAATTATTTGGCAAAACTAAAAGAGAAACAGCAATATTTTTTTGAAAATAAAGCAATTAACATAAATTGCACTTTAAATACACTTTCTACTGTCCAATATTGGGATCTTTAAAAGGATTTCCCAATAAAATAAAATAAAAAAAGCATTAACATTGATACATTCCAAGATACACCATATATGCAGCCTTTGTTATCTCATTACAGACCTAAATCAAAATATTAAAATTAACTTCGATAGTAGATATATGATATCTGGGCCTGACAAATCGGGATGGGGAGAAGAAGAAGAAGAATTGAGGCAGAAAGCAAGAGACTCAGAGATAAGACACACTTACAAGGAGGAAGAGTAAATGGTTGGTAAGGGGCCAATAGCTGAACGATTTATCTTGCTTATCAGTCCAGCCATATCCTGGAACATCCAGATAAAAGTTTATATTAGCGGAATCTGCAAGTTGTGTTTTCATTATCAAGAAAATGCACTGCCACAAGCTATAGTTTGGATGCAAAAGGAAGCAAAGAAAGAGTTTAGTTGTCATCCATATCTAGTAATCAGTAGAATCAGTCAATCTGTCTAACCTTGCACATGAACTCAAAACCTATTTCAGTGACAACAAACAAGAAACAAATATCCAAAATCTATTTCAGTGACAACAAACAAGAAGTAACTATCTTATTGGTTACATAACCATAACCTGTACATACTATTAACTGTATAATGCATTTCCAGATCTGATTGGGTACCAACAAATTAGAATAGCTTTACATGTTTCTAAAAGTATTTTAAAAGGCCTGAAGATTGAATTTTAAATTTAAAAATGTTTATATCAAACTTTAAGCTCCAACTTTTGGCAATACCATAAGATACTGTTAAATTGTTTAAAGTTTTTAATTTTGTGAGATTTGATTAGTGTATTTTTTTAGTCATTCCAAGGTGATGTACATGAGAAGTCATTTACACTAATGACAGTCTATTTCCTCATGTGTGTTGGTAACAATTCCAAAGCAAGGGGCCTCACTTGGCCCACAAGCACCTCTAAGCCTTTGTTAGGAATTAGTAGTGGGAAGGACCAGTAAATGCAATCACCCATTGGGCTTTTACTCCTTTGAACCATTGCAAGGAAAACTAGGAGGCCAAATAAACAGAGCACCAACAAACCAATCACTCCCTAAAGTCCACATGGATGAAGCAAAGCCAATCTGCCACATACCAAAAGCAAAAAATCCTAAACATGTATCCAACTATATGAGCCCACATTATCATTAAGACACATCAAGCATGCCAGCAGCAGCAGCCATGGACAAGAGCAATGATGTATGAAGGGCCAAGATAATGAATAACAAGAGTGGTGGAAAAGACAAAACAATCACCTTGAATAGAAGTGCAAGAAATACAGGTATGAGAGAAATCATTTACAAAGGCCTAGCAAATAATAAAAACCAATCAATGATCCAAAGAAATGCAGAAACACATAAACATGTGGTACCACCTTTAACACCAGTCCCAAAGCCAAAGGTTCTGGCTCAAGGAGGCTTCCAATGATAGTATATTTCCACAATCCATGTCACGATTCTGGATTCGATTGTGTGAGTGTTTGTTGCATCAACGTTTCAGATCGCACTACGTGATCCATCAAGGAGGCTTGTCAAAGTCCAAAAGAGCTCTCAATTCATCCCACGCCTCTGACCGCTCACCAACTAAAGCCAAGTGGAGAGATTCATCTATCCTAATATTTTCCAACAGATCAGCCACCCTATTTCATTCAATGAAGCAATGTGTCAAGAAAACACCATCAAAAGATTAAAGCCTCGTCTGATAAATTTTTATTTCCGATCTAGACACTATTTGAGAAATCCCTTGGATCACCACAGAAGAATCCACCTCCATGATACGATTCTTAAAACCGGTCTTCTTGGCCAGGGTGGGGGGGGCTTTAAATAACTGCCACTGCCCATTCAGCTTCATTTTTAGAACAGTTTCCCATAAAAAAAATAACTACCTTTCACAAAACATCCCTTAACATCACATATCATCCCTTATCATCACAAATCATCCCTTACCATCACAACTCATCGCCCCTGCCCTAGCAAAACCCAGATTCCTTCTAGAAGCTCCGTTGAAGTTAAGTTTAAAAATGCCACAAGGAAGCTTGCTCCAATGAGCGTTTTTCCTGACAAACTGTTTGTTGATTGCTGTGAACTATGATACTTGAATCGGAAGTTCCATTTACTCAATTTTGATGAGAAGAGTGTAACAGAATTTCAACATTTCCAGTTCCGTACTCTGTCCATAGTCTATGGGTGGAAATTTATATCAGGTAAAAGAAGTTGAAAATTTGGAGACTCAAAAGTATTGGCTCCCTTTCCTGGTATCTTTACGTCAGTAGAATAATTCAATTCAATTAAAGGCATGGAAATGAGTTGAACTCCCTCAAAAATGTGAACCAAAAGGTAGTCATAGTTGTTGGTTGCATCAGCTTGGTAACCGAACAACAAAAGATTGCACAGATAGTACAGCTGAAATGAGGGAACACGAGAAGGAAAATGCAGGGACAAGAAGCATTCTTGAAGAGAAATTCTTACAGAAGGTTCAAATCTGCCGAGCTCAAATTGCAGCAAGATGAATAAAGGATTACAAGAGATTCTAGTAATTCCTGCTAGTGCTATAATGTATAAACCTTGCTGAGATAAGAGGTTGCCTCCACACAAGAGCTAAGGTCAGAACAAATATTTTAGAATTAGAAGGACAGCTGAACCCTATTAGTATTTATTTATATTTTCAGGTTTACCAAAAAGTGAAAACAGATGTGAAAGAGAGCCGATTGTCCCCACATATATTTAGAACTGTCATGCTGGGATTCTAGTTTTTGGTTGTCTCATTGGATGTCTTCCTTTTCCCATTTTTCTATGATGAGCTCTTCTTGGTAGTATTTCTTCTATTTGTCATATACTATTGCTCATACAAGGGACTTTCTGGGTTTTGTGTGACTCTCCTTGGTGGTATTGTTGCTCTTGATCGCAAAGTTTTTTTCTAGGCTGGGCCTCATAATAACCCTCGTACAAAGGGGCATTTTGGGTTTATTGCCACCCTCTAGGATCTCTTTTGGAGAGAATCTCCTATGAAGTTGGAAGTTGAACTTCATGTCTACTCAACAACAAAGAGTCTCAGCCTTTTCAGTACAATTAGAATCTGCTGGGTTACAGGCACTTAATGTTGGGCATACAATTAACCTTGCCAAGTGTTGGTCTGCCTGTAGCAAAATAACCAATTGGGGTCCATTGCTCTTTGCACAAGGAGATCAGGCAATAGGAAAAGTTAAATCCAACCATAAGAAGTCAAACTCATTCCAGAATCTACCTTAAAAGACGCCTTAGAGAAATCAGCATGCATGAAAACACATTTATCATACTTATAGACCCCAATATAGAGTGTTGATTGAAGCCCTTGACAGGTTTCAAGGTTAGATCTTCCATACTAGTGGGCCTGCTGTCTGTGAACATATGGACTTAGTTTATGAGTGCCAACTAAGGCCCAAGCAGGGTAATCTGGAATGGTTTCTTATTTCATCCAAGTTGTAAGGCCATTATGCCAAGTTTTCATCAAGTAGATAAGCATTACAATCCCACTGTCAAAGCCCTACGGCTATCAATAGAGAGTGTCAATAGGGGCACGAATGGAATCATATGAGGTTTGTCAAAACATTTTGATAGGCAGATGGTAAACAGAGTCACACATGGGTCCACTACCAAATCTTAGGACACCTATAGAATGAACCACCTGAGACCCCAGCAGAATCTTGTGCATGTAGTTATGATCAAAAAACATGAGATGAGGATTATCCAAATGAAATATTTGGTTTGCGTGTAACTGGGAATGATAGTGTAACCATAGAAGACTTAGAGTTACCTAAGTTTGAGTCATCTCCCAGATATTACTCCCACCTACAGGCCAGACATGGCCAGTAAATTAAGATTTGAAATTTTCACAAGTAAACATAATATAAATTGTCTGGATACAACTGTGTAGTGATTTTTAATTCCAACATTTCAAGTCTCCTTCAAGACCCCTCTTCAACGAAATATCAGACCAAAGATATACGAGGTATAAAATAAATGAAAATGTAAACCACTTCACATGCAACGAATAAGGGCCTCAAATAAATGTGAAGTTCTGGACAGGCAGCGAATAAGACAAGAAATGAATCTGAGGCAAGATTACTTCAAAGTTCAAACAATCAAAAAGGCAATGATAGTAGAGAAACAAGGCAAAGACACAAGAGGTAAACAGATCTGTAGCAAAAAATACGGCTCAATAGAGGCCGAGAAAATGAATGGAATTTTCGGCACTTCATGGTCTAATACAGAAGAATCGGGTAAGGAACAAGTAGAAGAATATGCAAGCTAAAAAGCAGAAGTGATCAGAATGAAAAAACAAAACCATAGGTTGCAGGTAGCAGCAAAGAGACAGGTATGTGCCATCCAAAACATTCTTAACAATTTGTCATAAAGACTTTTAACGCACATAACCAAAGTCCTTGCTGAAAATCCCAAACCTTATTTCAAAATGTATGGTAAGTGATAACTAGACCTATGTTAACAAATTAAAAATATACTTAAGAAAGTCTAATGCAAAAACTGTCATCCTAGTAACTGCTAAAAAACACAAGCAATGCCTGCAAGAAGTAGAGCAATGCCTGAAATAAGGACCATGTTCAACAATAACCTTCCACCATAGCAAGAGATGCATGTTATTCGTAAAACAGTTTAGAGACTATGTTGATAATAAAATATACAGAGAAAGGAAATCTCAATTTGCTACACCAAGTAGAATAGTAAACCATAAAATTTCAGCAAGCTTTCCTTATAGCTCACTCATGACAAAGCAGGATATACAACAGAATTATACTGCTACACAAGGTTAAAAATTAGCAGTCATCAATTACTAATACTATGTTGTTACAAAGAGAATCTTACAAATGCTTTAAATGCAGGTCGATGAGCAGCCATCTCATACATGCAGCAACCTGCTCAAGGAATGGTCGTGATCACATTTTATTAAATTGCCCAATACTAAATAATAAATAGGCAGAATAAGAAAGCTTAAAGAAGGCAAACAATAAGTTAATATGTATCACCTAGAGACCAAATATCGGATTTAAAACCATAAGGAATATCAGCAAGAAGTTCTGGGCACATGTAGTTTGGAGTGCCCACCACCTGCAGAGCTCAGAGATTTGTCAGAAACCTGGAAAATTTTGATTTTTGTATCTTTTTATTTCTAAAATCTGCATATTAATTAATCTCCACTATCTGATATATAAGAGCACAAACTTATAGGCACAGGCTCGATTATGATAAGAAAAGTGGTCAGTTACTTCCAAAATGTTGACGAAACTTCTTAACAAAACTATCATATACATCATTAGCACTTCACCAATTTTAAAGAAACGACATTTTCAAGTTTTTACATTGTAATCCTACTAGTTACAATTATTCATGATGCTAATTGACATGAATGGCCCCACTTTAACTCTCTGCTATTCCATTTTTTAGCAAACAATTGTTTCAATCTCTCAGCTAGATGCACCAATCAAGAACGTTAACATATGTGTCTTTACATTATCTATATGGACTATAGAAGGAATCTTAGCTTCAAACAAGTTACTGAACAATTTTTCGTCACCGTAAATTATCAACTCCAATGTTCTTAATCCTTTGGTCAACCATTAACTACTTAATACGGCAATTTATATACATGGCTAGCACAAAAACCATATTCAGACTAGGGAAAAACTAAAAGCTATTATAGTTTATCAAGCCATCAAATCTCAGCAGCAGACCTTATTAACCACAAATCATTGCATATAAATGAATGGATCATTTGTTTCACATAACATATGTTTTGATTTGTCTCCTGTATAGAAGGACCGGTCAATATTATTTAATATTTTGATCTCCACACTATCTACATGGATAATTAGAAGCAGGTTTAGCTAGACCATGTTTCATTCATCCTTTCGCTGCATAAACGTATCTAATGCTCTCAATCTTGCCCTCACAGCTTCATTTCTAGGCCAATGATCTAATCAGCAAACTATCTTTAAAGGAGTGATACTTTTGAAACACGTGGTACAACATTGCAATAAATGCTAAGATATATAAACAAATGTGTGAGCCAAATTTATCAAGATCTTTTCTATAGCATTGAATAGTGTTTACCAAGGAATGAAGGCAAGATTGATTGATAAAAATGAGAATGAAGTGAGAGAGGATCCAGGTTATATATGTAGGATGTTAAGTGAAGAAACGGAAGGAGAAACTTAGAAGACAAACAAAAAATATGATCTTTTGGTGGAACAACTGTTCAGGATTAATGGAAAATGACATGCATAGGTTATCTTGCAAATACAGTTAATACTTCATAAGGGAAAGCATAGTCATAAACCTTATGCAGCGAACAAGCATAAAGAAGAGCTTAAGAGATGGGAGATAACAAGGCATGGTTCCAAAGCCATTTACAGAATAGATCCAAGGGGATAATGACATACTCAAGCAGAAAAGATGCATATTACTAAGGACATGTGCATGATATTGAGTACAGGAGAAGGAAGGAGGGGAAAGAGGGGGGGCAGTCTACGAGGAATTGGTCATTAGCATAGTCTGCCAAATGGTAGGAAAGGAATTGCATGCCAGGAAAAATTTGAGAACATTTCCAAAAATCCTCTCACAGGCCACCACAAGACATCCATGTGAACAAAGATTAGAAAGTTCATTTCATGAATCAGTAATCATTCAACTTTATAGCTGCAGTAGTTAACATTGATTTACGAAATGCATAGACATCCTTGTGAACACATATTAGAAAGTTCATTTCATGAGTCAGTAATCATTTGACTTAATAGCTGCAGTAGTTGCTTTTGATTTATGATATGCATCCTTGCAGTCTTTTGCAAGTCTTTGGCTTTGTTAAGAACCATCTCTCAATCACTGACCACTCTCACTATTTATTGCTAGAAACTAAAAATCGTAATTGCACGTTGTGTGACCTTTTTGACATTACAATACGTGTAGGCTTGTTCCTACATACAAATTTCCATGCACTTTTACTTCATAGCAGTGCTGAGATCAGCCTTGCATAATATCTATTTTTAGGTCTAAAATCATTCTTTTAGTCTGCAATCAGACTGAGAATAGAACTGTACAGAAATCAAATAATATAATAACTCATTTGCTTCTATGTAGAACATACAAACAGAAAAAAACTTAATAAAACTTGTACAACATACAAACTGAATGAATGAGCATAGAACCTAGGTTAAAAACTTGTATTGCAGAACTTACAGAGGAAGCTAGATCATCTGCCTTGAGAGTTTTTGCCAATCCAAAATCACCTGCATAGGCTTTTCAAATTATAAAAAAATTATAAAAAGAAAATATGTACTTTATGAATTGCATCTGTGGCTTGTGTAGTTTTCGTATAATGGTTAAAGGATTTAGCTCTCTCAGAAAAAGAAAAACCATTTCATTTAGGCACCACATAATGCAAATAATAGTAGATTAGCAATTATCATCATGAACTCCACTTACCAAGTCGCACTTCTTGATCCTTGGTTAGGAATATGTTAGAACACTGTACCAAAAATGCATCAAAATCAAATTCATAAAGAGATGGCTTTACAATGTGCCATAAGCAAAGGCAGCTACAGTTTCTAAAGATTGATGGTATAAGAGCATCTATGGCAGAAATACCTCTCGGAAAACAATACAATACATTATAACAACCACACACCTTCAAATCTCTGTGAAGAACATAGTTTGAGTGCAGATAATCAACAGCCAATAACAATTGCGTAAACCATTTCAATAGTTTCTGAACAACAGAAGCAGAATAAGTCAGTAGAATATTGGCAAGGTGTAGAAATTGCTAATAAAGTTCCTTTCAAAGAAGTGTACCTCCTCGGGAAAAGTTGTCCCATTAGCTTTCTTAACCATCTCTGCCCTGCAATCGCAGGTATGGAAAAGTGAATTTTAATAACACGTCAAGTGTATCAGGTGGAACAAGGGCTAAAAAATGAATGGACTGCTCAATTTAAACTAGCATATTCACTTACATGTCTCCACCTTCGCAATATCCTGTTACAATGCAAACATAACATCCCTGAAATGCAATAAAAACACTATCACACAGTAGCCTTGAGTTCATTATCACAGTGCACGATGTTCTTGTGAGTCAAGAAACAGTCCATGGTATTTCAAGAATATAGTAAACAGACTAGTTAAAACATGGTGACAAACACAAACGCAATTGCTGCAAGTGCAAAACATTGAAATCATCTCCAAGCAATGCAACATTGAGTATATGAAATTCTTCTTGAGGAACACATTAAAGATCATACGCTTCAGAAAGAGCAAATTTAGGATTGACAAAAGGCATGTGGAAAATGCTATCACACAAATATCATAGAAATTAATTTTTGAGATAACAAAACTATTTGAGATACATTACTCGTCCACGTCTTAGGTGTAGAGCTTATTTCAACGGATGATATATTGCAATCTTTAGCAATTTCAAACAGATAATCCTGGTTGGATTGACCATACCTTTTCCACCCAAGCTTCCTTGTACTCCACAACGTAAGGATGTCGAATGCGCGCAATTAAAGCCATCTGCAAGCATTGTGTTCTATTATCACCGTAAGAAAAGCATCTCAAACTACAGTTTCAAATAAGACCATTTGCATATTGAAAATGCAAGAAAGCTTGTGAATCCAACCAACATTGTAGCTAATCTAAGAGAGAATAAGAACATCTTTACCAGAAAATTAATTTCTCAAAAAGACAACTAAAATACTTTACGCAGGTCAATAAACATTTCAACCTAACAGCATACACAAATTACACATATAGTTGCTATCATAAGCTAGTACATTGAAATCTTAGATCAAGACGCATACCAGAATGTTGAAAAAAAACAAAATTACATATATTTTGAAGCCATTACCTTAAATGTCTCAAACTGAAGCCTAGATAATTCATTTTAAAACTGAAAATCTCCTGAAGAAACCAGTAAAAGCATTTTGACTGGACCCAGACCACTTTGGCCAACAGGACATCAAAAGCAGGTGAAAAAGGGTAGCGCCAAGGCTAATCGGAGTTTTAGTACCATGACATGAGATCAAAATATAAATGAGCACAAATTAAGAGAAGCAACTGCTCCAAAGAGAATAGAAAAACGATTCACGTCGAGCATCGGCGAACGGTAAGCAGGAATACTCAAAAATAAAATGAAAAACGAAGAGTGCAAATGATATACCTCTTGATGTGCAGAGCGTCGACATCTGTCAGTTTGTCGCGCTAGGCGGATCTTCTTCAATACATACCTGCATTGAAAAATAAATAAAACCTTCACTCCTTAAATTTCAGTTCCATTTCCAAATCGCCAACTGATTTAGAAAATGAAGCCTACGCTGTTCAAATCGTATAAAATTCCCCTTCCACAAACCGTGTCTGACGATTTCACTCAGAAACAGCCTAAGACAATTTTCTTCAATATAATTTTAAACAACGAAATGCCAGACCAAAAAAGAAACGCTCGAATTTGCAAGCCTAAAGGCGAAAACGTCTCACTTCTTCTTTTCCGTCTTATGATGGACAAGTATCGCAGCCCCGAAAGCTCCCCGGCCAATCTGCTCCATTATTTCGTACTGGTCCATCCTAGACTCCATTGTCTCCGATCTATATTACCTCTGCTCCAAGCTATAAGCAATATTATCCTCAACAATTAACACTCGATCTCACTTCACTGTGACTCTAGGAAGCACCAAAAGATTCCGCAGCATGTAGGCAAACAAAAAAAAAAAGTCCTCCACTGATTTTGAAAGCAGCGGCGACATCAGCGGACTCAATCACCGGCCGAGCCGCCGCAATGCTTACCAAATTAGCATCCAGATGTTAGAGCAACAAAGAGCATTTAAATCCGAGCATCATTTTGCTCCCTGCGAATCGAACACGGGACCTCCGGCATCATTTTTCTCCTCCGACAAAATCGAACACTCCCCCTCCTGCAAACAAATTATCAACAAACAACATTAATTGCATCCATTCTGAGTGAGAACGGTGGATTTGGACTACGCTTACACATAAGCTCCACATGCATTGCTAGCTCCACCATGATTAAATAAAACCTCTGGTCCAAGACTTCAAAATCTGAGTGTACCTGCTCTAATGGCAGCTATAAAATTATCCTGAACAAGAAGCAGAAAGTAGAAAGCCCGGCAGATTGGGAACAATTACGTCTGAGTTAACAATGGCGGGCCCCACGCTTGATACCTCATGTTTCACTATCATGTGCCTCGCTGCACATTTCCAGAGAATTCAACTCCCTTATTTTTTTCCTCTTACGTAACAATACGGAAAGTTCCGTCGTATTAAAGGAGGACAGCAATATGTTGTTATCTGATAAGCGGCCGGTTTTATGGAGAGCCAGCTTAGCCGCTTCTATCTTTAAAGAAGAAACGGTTAACTCCAAGATTTTTTTATTTTCCAAAACAAATAATATAAAAGATTCAGGCTGAGATTTGCTCTTGGAAAAGTCCAAATTCGACCACAGCTTTATTAATTTGGAACAAAATCTTATAAATGTATTTTGCTTTGATACTCGTTAATCCGTTGACCGTAAGTATACAGCGATTTTTTTTATTCGATATTAAACAAGAAAAAATTGTTTGTATTCTTTTTATAAAGATTTTCGGTTTCCTCGTTCAGTCTTATTTTTAGTTTTTAATTTTTGGTTATTATATTTTATTTATTGGGATACGCCATTTTCATATTTTTCATCATACGTGAGTTGGTTTTGGTATACAAATTGGTTTTTTAATTGATTGTCAAGGTGGAATGCTAGAGTTTGAGGTTGGCCACCTATCCCATGTTCTTATGAGGTTGTTTAATTCCATTTTCTACTTAAATTTAAGCATTTATATTGTTCTCATGGAGAATTGGGAAAAGGGAAGAGGGGGCTAAAAATAAGCAGCAACTACTTATTAAAGCAAGGCCCTTTAATTTATCTAGGCTAGCAGCTACCGCTTATTTTTAAGTAGCCACTTTAATTATTTTAATATAATTTTATTTTTTTTGATCTATAATGATAATTTTTATTGATTTTTGAAAACAGAGGTTACATCGATGCCAAGCATGGCTACAAGATGAAAAACATTTCAAAACCCCAACCCAAAAAAACACTGTATACACTCCAAAATTCCCCGAACTACTATGGGACCATAAACGGTAGCAGTTATACAAACAGGTATCTAAACAACCCTACACAGACCCTCGACCAAACCAGGCTACGGCCTCCTCCTTGGAATAGTTCCTGAAGCCTCCATCTCCATCCACCAGGTTTGCGTTCTGCTTGCTACCCGTGCCACCTTCCCCAGCATCAACTTTTACGCCGCGAGCACTATTTTTTGCTTTGGGCGCCTTCCTCCCCAATTTTGGAGTGATTTGTCTCCGCACCAGGGGTCTTCCGTCGTCGCCAACCGCTGCAGTGGACTTTATCGGGGTGCTCTTGCAAACCCTTCTCCCAAGCTTGTCGCCTTCAAGCGCCTCGCATTTTCTCTTTGCCAACACCTCCAATAGATCTTTCCAACAAGCGTGCGCACGCGCAAGGTGGGTATCCTCGGGACTGGCCGACGACCAGACAACAAGCGGCTGCAACTCCCGCTACCCATGGCCTATCATTCGGATGGGATCATTTCCTTTGTGCAGGCCGAGCCCCACCTCAATTTTTTCAAACAACTCTTCAATGTCATTAATACATTTGATGGCCATACATTGTTTCACCACAAACCGCACTTCAACTATGGACTCGGCCACCATTAGGCCCAAAGCCACGAATAAAGAGGAAATATCTAGATTGGTGCGAGGTTTCCACCAAGTTTGAAGGTAGTGTTCCCCAAAAATTTCACCAAGTGCATCCCAGAAATCATCCTCATCCTTAGAGAAAATATTTCCGAGTCTTTTCACCGTAATCGGTCCCATGAAGGCAGGGATTTGTCCATCCGTCCGCAGAGAGAAATTCGCCTCCATCTCACTGAAATCTGCAGACTTTCTGTCAATGCTTGTGTTTCATTTTGCTTCGGCTTGGACATAAAAAGGTTGTCGAAGCCTCTCGAAACACGACCTTTAAGAGCCATCATCACCTCTCGGCATGTGAACAATAAGGCTCCACCTCGAGTCGCCTATTGTCAGCAAGGCTAAATCATCGCATGCCAGCCAAGATAGATACCTTACTTCATGAAATGTGAAATTCGGATCTAGTGTATATAGTCAATGGTCTTAGAAAGTCATTAAAAGACTTATCTATGGGTTGGTTCTCAAATCTTCAAACAATTCAAAATTTCCTTCTAGGGACCCGTCAGCACCCACATTGGATAATTTATCTGCCAAGTCATTTGCAGCTCTAACCACATGTGTAATTTTGAAGTCTTCAAATCCCGCTATCAAGGCCCGAATCCTTTTTATGTGCTTCTTCAGGTACCATGTATCCATCTGGCTCTTTGCAATCCCATTCACGACCAGAAGCGAATCCCCTTCAAGATGGACTCGCCTTAGTTCTAGTTTTCTTGCCATTAGAGTGGCTTCTACAACTGCAAGGCATTCAGCCTCATTGTTGGTCCCATTTTTCAGTTGTTTAGCCCCAATTGCCAAAATGTCACCTCTCTCATCCCGGGCCACAAACCCAATTCCTGATACACCTGGATTGCCCCTGGAGGCACCATCAAAATTGATTTTGACCCATCCAGGTGATGGGGGTAGCCAGACGCTCAGTTTGTCCCTCTACGCACCTGCCAAAGGTTGAACCTTTCTAGTCCCATTAACGGGTCTATACTTCACCATAGGCCATCTTCTTTGAATCAACAGGTCTGCCTGATTGAAAGGTTTCTTCAAGGCATCTGTCTGGGAGGCAGAATTAGACACAAGTTCTAAGACTGCCACTTCTAGTTTTACAAGAAACCAGGGCAGTGGGATGGCCTTTTCAGTGAAAATTTGTTTGTTTCGTTCATTCCAGAGCAGCCAAATTGTAGTCGAGGGTAACACATGCCAGACAGCCTCCAAGGTTGACTATCCCTTTGGGCTTGGCCATGAGTCAAGCCAATCTCTGAGTTTGCATGGCAACGGACCCTGCCAGTCCAATTTTTGCAAACCGAATCTCCACGCCTCCTATGAGTATTCACAATTTAGGAATAGGTGGTCCACCGTTTCATCTGCCTTATTGCACAAAACACATCTAAATGGCCCAGCAAATCCTAACCGCATCATTCTATCTCTTGTGAGTGCTCTTTCATTGCCAGCCAGCCAAGAAAAGGTTGTTGCCTTGGGTAAGCAAGCTTTCCTCCAACAAATCTTACTTTCCCACTCCACTTTGCTGAATGCTCTATCCATTAATAAAAAATTAATATAATTTTTTAATTATTTATTTGATGCACAAATTAATAAAGTATTATTATTTTTCTTGTAAAAATTGGAGGTTGAAAATTGGAGGGAAAATTTAGAAGAAAATAAAGGAGGGAAAGAATTTTATGAAGCCACTTGTCATTATTTTCAATAAGTCGGCTAGATACTATTACAATGAGTTTTTCTTAACTAGTTATTAAAACAACTTATTTCAACCAATTACAATTTAGTGTTTTGGTTTTATTTTATTTTTAAATCTTATGGGCTTGTTTAACTCCATTTTCTACTTAAATTTAAGCACTTGTAGTGTTCCCATGGAGAGTTATCCCATGGAGAATTGAAGTTGTGAAAATAAGTTGTGGGAATAAGGGGGGGCTAAAAATAAGTAACAACTACTTATTGAAAAAAGTGACACGTGTCTTCTCCAGTTTTTTTCAATTCCTTTTTATTTGCCTACAATTTTGTTTTCAAATTTATTTGCAACAAAAATTATTAAAATTTTAATTTAAAAATAATATTTAAGACACTACTTAAAATTAAGCAGCAAACACTACCATTCATGGGCTACCAGCTCCCAGCTCCACAAATTGTGCCACAAAAAATTGAGCTTGGGGGTTCGCTATAAGTTATGAAGGAAAATGGGGGGCTTAAAATAAGCAGTGGTTGCTTATTGAAAAAACTTCATGTGTCTTCATAATTTTATTTCCTTCCATTATTTATTTCTAAATTTTCTTTTTCCTTTTATCACTAAATTTTCTCTCCAAATTATAAAAGAAAATTAATATTAAAATGATTGTTTAAAAAGAAGCAACAATATTAGAGTTGCATGAAGCCATTTGCTAGCCAAAATAAGCCTAGTAGCTACATGGGGCCTTAAATGAATTTTCTAATTTAAGCAATGGAGTGATAAGCTATGAGAAAAAGGGGGGCTAGAAACAAGCAGCTACTCCTTATTGTATGCACCCTAAAATGGTCGCCTAGACTATGGGCCCCCATTTTTCAATTTATCAATTTATCAAATTCCTCAATCAATACTTTGCAACATTTTCAATTCGAATCAATTTCCTTGATCAAATCGTAATTAATTCAATTATTTCAATATTTCTTAAGGTTTGATCATTTTTATTTAATTAAAAGATTTAATCTCCCTTTTAATTAAATAAAATTCATCTTATTTAATTAAAATAAATTTCTCTCATTTAATTAAATAAAATTCTTCTAATTTATTTAATTAAAAGAAAACCCCTCTTTTAATTAAATAAATAAAAATTCCCACTTAAAGCACTTTATTTGGTGAAAAAGGAAATAAATTAAATAAAAATCATTTTTTCTTCACATCTTTCTAAGTGGTGGGCTTTTTGCTTTTGATGAGCACATGGATCAATCAAGATTTAATCTCCACCATTGCTCATTTCTTTTTGTCTCTTAATTTCAACCGTTCACTTTCCTATAAAAGGAAACCTCTCATTCTCATTCTCATATAGAATTTTTATGTAAATTGTTATGTTGCAGGTTTGGAGAGCAATTTTGGAGGAGCCTTTGAGCACTTTGGCTTGGATATTGCAACTTCTCTCTTCTTGTCTTCTTCTTCTTGCATCTATGGCTATTCATGTAAATTAGATTCATATTAGATTAAATTCATATTTTCTTCCATAGATTAAGCTTGCATATTTCCTTTTATAGATTAATCATGCATTGTTATCATATAGATTAATTTTCTTTTATGCATTGTTATCATATAAAATAGATTTTATTTTCATGCATTGAATCTCTCATTTCATGGTGTACTTGCAAGGGCACAACTAGGTCAATCTGAGGGTCTTAATCACACACCTTTGCACTCCATGACTAGGGAGCTATGAGTCGATATTTGAGGCCTCATTCTTGAGCAACCTTGGATGGAATGACCCATAGAAGTATGACACATTTTTAGCACACATTTTTTGCGCCCACTGTGGGGCAACCTACCTTTACATGCTGGTTTTTGTTATTTTTGGGGCTAACCCCCTTGTGCAGATTTGCTTGGAGATGAAAACCCTAGATTTTCAAAGATTTGATCATATCGCCTAAACGGCTTGGAGTTTCGGTCTGAATTTTTTTTTGCAAGTTAGAGACATATCAAAGAAGCTTCAGTAAAAAATTTAGAATTTTTTGAGGTATTTTGAATTTTTTTGAAAAGCTTAATTTTTTGTGCAAATCAGCATAGTTTTCAGACATTTTTACATTTTCAGAAAGGTATTTAAATTCTACAGGGGGTCCATTCTTTGTGTTTTAAATTTGGATGCAATATCATAGCTCATTTGGTCGATTTATGAAAATTAGTCTATTTTGGGAAAATGGCTCCCTAGGGCACAAATAAAAATATCTTTTTAAAATTCTGACATATTTGGAAATCTCTCTGTTTTTTAACAGGGGTCTCTTTTCTACATTTAGGGTTTGGGATCCGAATTCATGCCATATAGGTCCAATCTTGTTGACTAGGTCAAAAATCAAAATTAAAAAAAGGGCATTTAATGACTAGCTTGCATTTATTTTTCACATGGTTCAATGCATGATGTGAGTTTTCATTTGGATTATTTGCTGGTTATTATTGCTCCTAACAATTGATTTTTAGATATAACCCTAGGGTTTTCATAAGTTGAATATACATTGCATATCTTGTTTAATTGTTTGTTTGTCTTGCTTGTTGGAGAGTTTGTGGCTTACTTTTGCAGAAAAGCTCAACAAAAGAAACAATAAGGTAAAATATACTAAGCGCGTTGCTTTGGACTTGAGGTATTTTTTTGCATCTCTATAACATTTGGATTTTGGAAATAAAAATGAACCTCTCATGTGTTTAGCTTGAGTGTTTTTTTGCTTTCATAGATCACATTTTCAATTGGTGCTCTAAAAAATGAACCTAGATTTGTTTTATTGCATATATGTTTCACATAGTAATTAGGCCCTATAAACATTATTTGTAGCGATCTTGAGAGAGTGGGCTTCATTCGCTTGTCTTACATGCGAAGCTCTTCTTGACAATAGATTCCCTTGTAGGTAGGGAAGGATTTGTTATTATCTCACTTGGTTTGGTCTTCAACTTTGATTGGTACTTTCTCTCTTGATATTGGTGGTCATTGTTGTTGATTTACCTTGGGTGAGGTGATTTCAAGTTAGTGGGTCAATTAATATTGCTTACTATGTTTGGGTGAGGTGAAGAGGCTAGAGGATTATGCTCTTTTTCCTTTTGGGAGAATCAGAAACTTGGAACCCTTAAATCTAAACTAAGTCCCCATGTGGTTCATATTGTGAGTCTTCCTTGTTAGAGAGGGTTAACCGTAGTGGACACTCCCTTTATTGGGTAAACCATGTGGATGAAACCTCAAGTGGTAACAGCCATTTTTGCCATGGTAGCAATAACCGCTATATAAATGTTCTTGTGGAATAAATTTGTTATGTCCTACATGCCCGTCCCTACATTTTGTGTGCAAAATGTTGGGTCCCCCTTTTTTTTCTTTTGGTCCTTGCCTTTTTTTCTTTGCCTTTGTTTTTTTTGTTTTCTTCTCCGGGTTTTCTTTCCCACGATGTTTGTTTGTTTTATTTTTATTGTTCGTGTCTCCGGGACCCGGTCCCAGAGTTGGTTGTTTCCTTTCCAGAGGCCAGATTTCAGACTCCGGGATTCTCCGCCATGATATCTTCTTCTCGTAAGAAGACATAGTTGTTTGAAATCCCCAGGCCCGGAGTACGGAGGTTCGCCTATTCCAAAGTTTGCAGAGAGAAGGTAACTTGCTTTTTACCTCGGGTATAAATAAGATTTACCTGTCATTTTCACAATTACCGCAATTAAAAACACTTAGAGTTTTCAGAGCGATTTGTTGGTGATTTGAATGCGAATTGAGTGCAAGTTTCTCTGAGCTTAGTGGGTAACGAAGAATCGATCTTCAGTAGATGTTCTTGGCATCGGAGGTCAAAGCTATTACAGAGCAGTCTTAGTGCTTCTTCCCTTCACCGTTCTTCAGATTCTAGGTTGGTGTTTATGGTTCTTGCCTTCGCTCTCTGTTTTTGTTTTGTGTGGGTTTGTTTTGTTTTCGTTTCTGTTCGTTTTGGCTTTGCTTTATTTTGTTTCTATCTTTGTGTTTCTCGTTGTTTGGTATGCCACCCATTGGTGGATTGGCTCTGCCAAAGGGTTGTCCGCCCTCTGTGCAGATGTAGGATAATGTATATGTATGTACATTCTAGTTTTGTTTTAGGGTAGTTTCTCTACGTTCCATTTTTGTTGTATATTATTGTAGATGATGTATATTTTCTGTATCTTGTGTGTATACACTTTGGCCCTCGGCCCTCTTGCACTTTTTATGTATATTATGTATATACGTGTTGTGTATATCCCTCAGAGCTTGTGAGTTCTTCGCGCTCTATCATGTATTTTTGCCTCACGAGATAGAGCTCGATGAGACAAGGTCGTCACAGTTCAAACTCGGCACCTCGCTGGTTCGAACCATGGCGGCTTTCTCTCTCCTCTATCTCATCACATTAATGGCAGGATTAATTTCTCACATATGGCATTTAAAATGCGTCTAATCTGGCATTCAATTTTGCCCCGTGTCGACCCACTTGTCCTAATCAATGCCATAACTATCTTTACTCCGCCTGCCATTTTCCCATGTGCTGGCGCACGTCAACCAGAGTACGGCTTATTGCCAGTCACTTCGGCAATGGTTAGTTTGTCTGGACTCCGGACTCCCAACGGGATCTTGTCTCCTACTTTCCTTGTCACCGTGTCCACACACTCTGAAATGCTTAGGCCATGTTCATTTTTAGATACTCTGAAACTTTTTGTTAAAGTAATAAATTGATTCCACTTATTAATTAAATCATATTGATTTAATTATTAAGTCACTTATTATCTCTCTTTTATTTAAGCTAAACTTTAGGCATTTAATAATTAATTCTTTTATTAATTATTATTATGCAACCTACCTTTTCCCCTTTAGGGTTTCCCTTTTAGGGTTTCGGTATCCTTTTATAAGGATTCCCTCTTTGTAAATTATTCAATTCGATGGTTATTAATTAATTGAGGATGTTATTGCATTAAAAAAATTTCTCCATTATTTTGCACAATATGTTTCCTCTTCCATCAATCTGTGATTTTTGGCCTCCATAGCTTTTTTGCTTCTCTCTTTTTGTGACAGGTTTGCATGCAGGTGATTCTTGAGATTTGTGGGTTGATAGTTTTCATCAACTCCAATATGGTATCAGAGCTCTAGATCTTCATGCCCCTGTTCTCTTCATGAGAGATTTGGCCTTGTTCTTTAATCTGTGTTTTTGAGAGGTTTTTATCTTAGATTTTAGTGGTTGTGGGGAGGATCTTTTGTTTGGAGCAGTCTGAGCAAAAACTGACATCTGGGTTATGTCCGAAATACCCCCCAAACCCCTATTTTCATATAAGGCACGTCTTATTTGGACACAGTTGAAATCTGGGCCCTCTTTTTTGCATGGATGACCTTGGCACATTTTTGAGGCAAAAATCCACCTCGGTTTCCATGTCGTTGATGTCAGCAATCACAGGCCTCAAGATTTTTTAAATTTTTTCAAAAATAAAATTTAAAAAAAAAAATATTTGTGTTTTTTTATTTTTTTTTCTTAAAAAAAAAAAACAAACATAATTTTTTTTATTAAAAAAATAATATTTTTTCCTGCCATTTTGGTGGGAAATTCGAAGGCAATATTTTTTTTGGAGGAATCGCCAGTTTAGCAGGGCTTTGCCATTTTTGGCTGAGGTTCACTTCTATTTTGACCTCCCGGTGGTGTTTTGCTCATATCTGGAGCAAACGGAGGCCGATTTTTGACTTCCTTATATCGCTGGAAAGTTCTTTCCAAGACGGATGTCTTTTAGGAGGATAGATTTTTTTATTTTTCCATCTTGCAGGTTTTTTTTCCTGTCAAAATTAGGGTTCTATTTTGCACTCTGAGAGCCATATCTTGCTCATCTAGACTCTATTTTTTGACTTCCGCATGGCGTCGAAAAGTTGGTTTTGTCCTCTTTCTTCTTCTATGGGTCTCACACCCAGATTCTACTCCAAGTATCTATGTATTCAATTTTTTTCTTTATGACATCCTGGTAGATATCTTGGATGTTTCAGGTCCTGGGATCATTTCCTTCTATGAACATTCTATACACCTTTTTCTATAGCTTTTTTTTATAAACACACTGAAATAAAGTGCCTGCAGTTGCATATCTGGGATCTTATACACCTTGTGCTTGTTTGTACTCGCACTCAGTTATAAAGTGCCATGGGAGGTTATGATGTTTTGCCTTTTGTGCTCATCCACCTTTGTCAAGTGAGTGTCCCTTCCACGACATTAGCCTCATGATGTGTGTTTAGAAGATCATTTCTTCTACTTCGACACCACACTTTATCTTGTGCTTGTACCTTCTTCTACACTATTGGTGTTCCTGATTCTTCTTATTGCGGTTGTTTTTGGCATTAAATTTCAGTGTTTCTGTCAGGCCTCTCCATGTTCAGCAATATGGGGGGTATCTCCTGTTGGTTCTAATGCTTTCTTGGTTCGATGGAGTGATATATGTATTTAGTATTTGTTCCTATGTACTAGGCAGATGCAGTGGTTGGTACCTATGCATTTCAGTGAGATGGATCATTTACCATATGGACACTCTTCTTTCATTCCTATTTTGGAGGCATTCTTCCATCGATCAGCTCTTTAGGCTTTGTTTAAAGTTTTCTCTACCTGATCATGTTCTATTACAGTGGAGGTTATAACAATTATTTTTTGACAGTGTTTGCAGCTTCATGCTTCAGAGGTGTTCTACATGTTCCTTCTTTGTTCCTATTTTCTGGGACATTCTCTAGTTTGGAGGCTTCTTCTTTCCTTCTCTAGGCTTCATCTCTTTTTGGAGTAGGATTTTTCCCATGTGGTTTTCTCTATTTCTCCTCTTTACAGAGATTTTTGTACTTGGGTACCTGATCATGCCTTGTTGTCGGGACTCATTTTTTCTTCTTTCAGTAGCTGTTTCTAGGTTTTTAGCTTCTCCCTAAGTTTATCTTAAGGGGGGGTGTTAGAGTAATAAATTAATTCCACTTATTAATTAAATTATATTGATTTAATTATTAAGTCACTTATTATCTCTCTTTTAATTAAGCTAAACTTTAGGCATTTAATAATTAATTCTTTTATTAATTATTATTATGCAACCTAGCTTTTCCCCTTTAGGGTTTCCCTTTTAGGGTTTTGGTATCCTTTTATAAGGATTCTCTCTTTGTAAATTATTCAATTCGATGGTTATTAATTAATTGAGGATGTTATTGCATTAAGAGTTTTTCTCTATTATTTTGCACAATATGTTTCCTCTTCCATCAATCTGTGATTTTTGGCCTCCATAGTTTTTTTGCTTCTCTCTTTCTGTGACAGGTTTGCATGCAGGTGATTCTTGGGAGTTGTGGGTTGATAGTTTTCATCAACTCCAATACTTTTGATGTAGGTGCTAACATTTGCTTGACAGGTGCGGGCTGGTGGAGAATCTTCTGGAGTTTTAATTCGTATTTATATGTGTCCTAACGGTTTTTCGGTCTTGCAAGTGGTTGATAAGTTAACTCAAAATGTCTGACGATTTTGCACCTCTTGATAGCCCGGAACTACCAACTACCTCCACCCAAGAAGCCACAAAATCAAAGATTGAAAGGATACTGGCAAAGCTGCCTCTGACCTCTAAGTATCCAAAGGATGGAGGTGTTGCGGGGTCCAAGATAGACTCCAAAGTTTGTGAAATAACAGATCCGGACCCCGAGAGTTAGGCTGAATTATAGGGTCTTATCTAGACCACTTATAGGTTAAAGGAACATGGGGATAAGATAGCCACTTACCTAGCCACCTGCGGCATTATCAAGGCCGCAAACTTTCCATGCGCAGTGCAAGCACCTGAGCTTATAAGGCAGCTGGCGGTATTGTATAATCTAGCCACTCGCTCAGTCTTGTTTCTAGATCCCCGGCCGCTGTAATATCCCGCCATAATCATCACATTGGACGCCCCCACCTTTTCTTCCGGGTTGAGAATTCCATAGTTCAAAGGGTCTGCAGTAATCACCAGGGCCAGCTCACTAAAGGAATTCGGCGAGGCCGAGACCATTTCCCGGCAACACCTCAATAATCATTGGTCAAAGTCTCCAAAGCGAGACTGCAAGAGGATGAAGTTGGAAATTCCCCACAAGGATTTCAAGGAGCCCATTCAAGCGGGCATAATATTTCTGTGCAAAATCTTCGGATGGCCACACACCCGAGAATTTTTGACGTGGATGTATTACTTCTTATATTGGATAACAATGCACAACAGGACCTTCAACTGGGCGGCAATTATATCAAATCATGTAGATACACAGATGAAGACCGTCGCCCAGAATTCACAATTCTATATGACTTCATATGTGTTGTGGGCATTGGCACAACAAAGGTCAGCTTTTCAAGACCTAGGAACAGTTGGAGAGCTTGGGAACGATCTGGGATAGGTTACGTCTTGGGACCATTATCCTCAATTGCAGTGGGAGTTAAGCTTCCAAAATTTCTGTCGATTAAATGACGCCTTCGTTTACCACAACATTCTTACACTTACCTGAGATTCTGGGTTCTGCCTCTCACAGGCAGCAATGACACTGGTCAATTCTTATGGCCAATATTTCATTCAATTCAGGCACCATACATACATCAGGGTGACAGGCTTCAACGGGAAGCCCTACCTCCTTCGCCGGTATTGCGGGGATAGGATTATTCTTTTGGAATTCTGCAAGAAGATGATGGATCTACATGCCTTCTTCACATCAAAGAAGGTCGTCAATGTCCCATTCCCCTTTTCTTGTGGGGATTACACATGCAACCTCGCCATGGCCTAAGAGGCAGATAATGAGTTAAAAGGATTGGGGCTGGTTGACTTCAACCACGCCCAGAAGAATTATGATCCTCGTGGCAAGATTGTCGCTGCACTACCTAGGGCATCCCCCCGTACGAAGAGGACATTGAAGACTTCTGGGCGGATTGCCAGGATTGATTTGATCTCAGGGCCCGACAACATACAAGAATGAGCAAAGGGCTCATGGAGGTGCTATAACTTCAGACTTTTCTTAAGGGTTTCAACGATGACGGGCTGTTGGAAGATCCAGCATACAAGGGACAAGGGTTAGACAAATTGGACCTCCCTCTAGTGGATTGGGCCACTCTGAATAATTTGATGATTGATGGGGTATGCCACCCCATCTTGGAAGTAAGTCACAAGTATTTTTCCCGGGTGTGCCCCAAAAGCACCCGCAAGAAAGTAGCGGTCAAGAAGGCCATCCCTTCTTCAGCCGGCGCTGGACCTTCTTCGTTCGTCGTGCCCGCTGAAGCAAGTGTGAGCAAAGGAAAAGAAAAAGAGGGAGTCCCGATGCCCAAGGAGTCCCCTCAGATTCCCACACTTCTAATGGCGAAGCTACATGATCAGATGGAGGCGACAAAATTGGCCAGTCAACAAATCAACATGCAGGTGGCTGCCGATCTCCCAATCACCACAATGGCATCTTCTTGCTCAACGGGACCCCTTCGTTGCCAGCAATGATGAATAGGAAGACTTTTGCTGAGGCAGAGTCTTCCATTATTCTGGACACCGGGGCTTCTCTTATAAGGAAAAAGAAAACAACTGCGACCCCCGCACTAAGCGCCGCCCTTGGTATGCTCGAGAGGCCCCCGGTGGATGTAAGTTTGAATTCTCCCAAACTTGAGGATATCTCAGACTCCTCTCCACCACATGATGATTTTGATGACACATTATTTGGCAGAGGAGCTCCTGGAGATCTGGCAGGGCATCAATACTGCAGTGAAAGAAATCGAGGCTCAAGAGGAAGAGGCCCCTGCGGAAGAAGAACTCCCCATGGAAAAAGACATATCAAAGAAAGAGCCTCGGGAGGAAAATACTGAGCCTAAACAGGAATAATTACATGTCTAGAAGACCGTAGATTTTCCAAGGTAGCGTACAGACGAGCCCCTGATGGAAGGAGAACCCAAACCCAAGGAACAACCGTACCTCCAACCATCACACTCCAGGTGTCTTTGGAGACTTCGGGTGATCAAGTGCCCCGAAGCACTTTCGGTGAGGTTGTAACAGTTGTCGCCTTGCTAAAATTTGGCCAGCGACCTCACCCACCTCCGGAGGATGTCCCAATAAAGGAGGAGAATGTTGAAGTAGATGAGGCCAGTAAGGCCCAAGAACAGCAGCAAATAATGGACCAAGAGGTCCCGAAAGAGGAAAATGAAGAGGCTGTTGATACCACCAGGGAAGATGAGGTCCCTAAGAATACAGAAGCAGAGACCAGGGAAAAGATCCAGGGTGATTTTATAGAGGAGGCCAGCACGGTGGAAAATATAAAAGGTTTCGGAGAACAGGAAATAAGAAGAGAACAAGAGCAAAAGGAACCGGAACAGGAGCAGGAAAAAGAGCCCGAAGAAAATGTAAACTCAGGGAATGCGCCACCGAATTCATAAATGGATCCCAATGAACAGGTATTGGCAGTAAGGCCGCCCCAGCCACCCCAATGGTTGGTAGAAACCAAGAAAATAAAAGCTCCGGCAATGACTACGGGCGCTCCTGTATCACTGGCCGAAATGATGGCCAAAAATGCCAAGGCAAAGAAGCCCAAAAGGGCACGAGTGGTCCATACTCTCTAGACCAACCTAGTAGGTAGCACCTTTGCGGTCATCGCAACAACCCCAAAAAATATAGATGCAGCGGCCGCAAGGCCTGATATAATATAATAGAGGTCGAGCTGGGGAAAAGAGACAAGCAAGGGGAATTGAACTTGCTAAAAGAGGCTACCAAGGCTATAGAGGCTCAGTATGCAAAATAGGGCCAGAAGTTGCAAGAGAAAAGAGAAACAAAAACCAATCTCCTCACGCTTCTAGAAGAATTAACACGGCCTTTGGCTGAAGTTCACCCCGGAACCCCTTCTTCTAGATTGTTGCTTGCATAGGGTGATGTGGACTCACTACGCATGATGAAGAAAAAGGCGCAAGCAGTAGACGGGTGGATAGCCAAGTAAATAATGGTGATGAGATAATTTCTGGTGGCATCCCTCCTAAACTTTTATAGGGTAGATCTCGCCCTTGGACATGCAAGAAGATCCGCTCAGATATGGGAGAAAGACTTAGAAAAATATGAGAAATGGAAAGCCGGGTTGGAAGAAATACGCAGCATTGGTGAAGAGGTTTCCACAGACTCTAGAATTTTGAGACAATAATCATATGATTCCCTCCAGGTCCAGTACTCCAAACTTGCCCTCAAAGTTTAGGCTTATAAAGAACTGGTTAAGACCTTAAAAGAAAAGATAACAGGTGCCCAATATCCCTTGGGCTTATTCCAGGCATTCGTGGTTGGGGTTTCACAAGTTGATCCCCTCACCATCGGAACATGTACCCCAGAGGATTATGTCTTCGGCAAGTTCGATGAAAGGATGGAATCCCTGTATCCGCTGGGCGGAGATTTTGATCAAGGCAGGTTGTCCCGGTTGTCGAAGACCATGATTCGGTCGCATGATGCCATCAAGATGGTGAACAAATTTCGAAGCAGGACCGGGGAGGTTGAGGGTGCAATGGAGGCTATCTATAGCAGGTGGGATAGCATCTAGAGCATAGATGAAGAGAGCATTAACCAAGTGTTGGAGGCTTGGGAAAAAACATAAGTCAATAAAGTTCTCCAGATCTGGGAAAATTTAGCCCGACATCATATTTTGTATTCTTTATTCTTTTGGAACGCAAGTTCCCGGATCCTAGAGTTTCGGATCCCACATTTTTTAATTCTTCACATGACCCATGTCTCGGTTCCCAATGCTGACTGGTCACTTTCAGGATGGTAATAAAAGTTGTCAAGAGATGGGAAATTACAACAAGGCACGTCAGCTCGACGGGAGGTTTCTGACAAATGGTCTTCCCAAGGCGCCGCTTCAGAGATACACCTAGTGCATCAGAATCAGGGTGCCACTTTCCTATTTATGAGGCATGTAGCCTCGATCTCTGGGGGATCAGATTTCCTCTTTCTCCTTCCTGGCTCTCTTCTCAAGGCCGATTCTTCCACTCCATCTCTCTTGTCTTATTCTTCTGACATGTCAGGCCTTTCTGTCTCCAGGATTTTTGTAACATGGTGTAGGTAGTACCGACCACCGAATAATATATTTTATTGTAAAGTGTAAAATAAGTTAGGGTTAGGTTTAGGTCAAAAGATGTTTATAAATAGTAAGTTCAACCTCATTCCAAGGGTCGGCGAAATTGATGATTTTGCAGTCCACAGTTAATAGCAAAGCAATTTTCTCATTTCCTAGTTGTAGAGCTCGATGCTCCATTATTTTAAGTTCAGTAGTTAAATGCTCCCTGGGAGTTACCATTGTACCACGCACCAGCGCTTGCGGGAAAGATGTTAATGAAGAAGGAAGGGTTCTTTCAATGATGTTGTTGGCACTCTGTCTTCTGGGTTAACGATATTTTATTTTGTGTTCTTCATGTCCTTTGCTCTAATGCTTAAAGTAGATTAATGACCTCCTTTCTTTTGCTACTGATGAAATATGAACTGATGGTTGTATGTTTCTTTGATATTTAGTGTAGTGTGTTAGAGCATTGTCAATGTTTTGAATGTTTAGTATAACTATAGGTAGATGAAATCATTCTAGCTCTGCAAGATCTTTTTAAGTTTATTTGTTAAGTAAAAGAATGCTTGGAGAAAACCCCACTCACCTAAATCCCCGGAGTTGATGAGTTGAAGGTAACCAGCTATCCCCCTCGAAAAATAGTCACATCTCCCAACCGAGCCTCGCAGTGTCGAGACCTGACTCTCATGTGCTTGGAGGCTCGTGGAATCTCATTTCCCTAGATAACCTTTACAGGCAAAGTTGGCCGATACCCTGGTACCTGGTGGCAACTTACCTCTATTGGCAGACCCGGTCACAAAGTCTCGTCAACAGAAACTAACACTAAAAGGAGGGCCTGAACTTGTCCCCCTCTTAGGATTTAGATTTTACACTGCCCGAGGGTTCCCCAAGCCATAGTTTAGGAGTAAAGCCTTTAGTGGTATTGGGTCTTTCTCCCCAGCGAGATTTGAAAGAGTCCTTAGATCAACACCCAATCTCAAAAGGTTTGTTGAACTCAAGCCCCTTGCTGGAAAGAAATGGACCCCAAAAGTCAAACCAGTCACCATTGTCTAGGGATAAAGCATACCACATAATACCCAAGCCCCAAAAACAATCTTTGGGATTAACATTCAATCTAATCAAAATCCAACTCCCCTAATGGCTGCTTATTTTGGAAATACCGAGTCCCCAATGGGAACTTTTCTGGGTGAAGCCAATGATTTACCCCTGCACCCCAAAAATATTTGTCCCCTATATGAGCACTTAGGCTCATGAACCACAGAAGAGAATTTGCAGGCATACAAAGATGCCATGAACCGACACCGGATCCAACATCAAGATGTTGTGACCCAGATGTTCCCGCTGTCCTTGGGACAGAACAAATTGAACTGGTACCTCAATCTTCCCGCCAACTCCATCAACAGTTGGTAGGACATGGAAGACGCCTTCCTGGCTGCCTTCCACATACACATGGACCTGGCTTGGTCCCACAACCAGTTCATTTCCATCAGGAAGGAACCAAATGAACCCCTCGCAGTATTCAATCACTGGTTCCAACGCGCCCTGAAGCGGTGCACAGGTCCCTTCATCCCATCTGCGGAAGTGACCATACAGACCTATCTCAATGCAATGGATCCCTTCGTTGCCACTCTCCTTTGGAGAACTACCATCTTGGGCGACCAGGATACTTTGGAAAAAGTCTACAACCTAGCCCTAGAGTTGTCCCGTGGCCTCAACAAATCCCCGAGCGGGATTGGGTAGAGCACACCATTTAACATGATCCCTGACAGAACTCCTTATGCCGGGGGATATAACCCCAATCTGGCAATGGGTGCCCCCGCGATGACCATGACTCCCTCACCACCACCGATAGACCAACAAGCCCGGTACATATATCCATCATAGACTCAAACAATACTGGGTTTGGAATCCTTCCCTTGGAACCAGCAACCGCAGACACAACCGCCCAGATTGCCTTTCTTCCAGTCATCCGCAGCTGGAGTTTTGCCACCCTCGATTCCGGTGAGCACTGCTACCTTCCCGAGAAACCAACAACAACCATCACACTGTAACGTAAATACTCAGTTGACCGCCGAGGTTGAATCCCTCTGGAAAATGCTGTCTACCCTGACTGTGGACATGGGTCAACTGAAGGCGGGGTCCTATGCACCTCAGAATTCCAATTCCTAGAGAGGGAATATTTTCTCTAGCCAACTAAATAACAATTCCGGGGGAAGAAATTTCAACAACGGGCCTCAGCCCAACCAATAGAAATGATACAACAATGCAAACACCAGGGGTCTGCCTCTGAACCAAAATGCCAGTCAAAATGGTGCTGGACCATCCCATTTCATGTCAGTCACAGACTTCCAGCCCATGACCAATTGGTGTAGATTGCATGACATAGGCTCCCACAACAAGGTAAACTGCGCCACACTGGAGAAGGTCATCATGATTTCCCAGCTGGACAGACAATAAACATCTGATCCTACCCCCCAGAACCTTCTGTGTAAGAGCCAACTCATGGTGCATTTACCTGTGAGACTGTCTTCTTCAGATTCCCCGGAGAAGATGGAGAAGAATTTGAATTGCAAGGATTCTTTAATGAGTCAATTCTAGCCTTTGAGGCCAATGACTTCACCAACCCATGGGATCCTTACAACACTCGAAGCCAGGCTGGTAAAGGACCAGTTTACACGCTAATGCCTCCCAAGGACACTCCTCCCTGAGATAATATAACTAACTGACCTATCCCTCTAAAAGGTTCTAGCTCCAACCAAGCAAAGGACCCGACCGAGGGAAGCCACCAATTGCTGGGAGGAAGGTTTGACATCACGAAGGCATTAGAACAAACCACCACCTCCATGACCTTGATGGAGGTTTTGCTAAATTGTCCTGAGCAGAAGAAGTCTCTTCTGAAACTCTTGGGAAACCCAAAAGCTGTCAGTCGCCCACCCAAGACTGTCTCTTTCTAGGATGCCAATGCGGTCATCTTTCGGGAAAATAATGAAGATCCTCCATTCCTACTAGGCCTGAACATACAAGGCAAAAACATACATAAATGCCTAGTAGATTCTGGATCTTCGGGAAACATCATGCCTTTATCCATATGCCAGAAGCTCAGATTCTGACCCACCCCATCTAATGGTGCAGTAATCTAGTTGGATAAAATTGTTGTGAAAATGGTGGGTGAATTGAAAAATGTCTGAATACAGCTCATCCAGGACCCCAGAATAGCTAGCATGATCGATATTCAAGTGGTGGACATCCCAGAGACTTATGGGATGTTATTAAATTAGAATTGGTCTAAGTCCCTGAATGGCTACTTTTTGACCAACTTCTCCCACTTATGGCTCCCTTGGGAAGGAGAATCAAACAAGATCCGGGTTGAGAGGTGAGCCCCGAATGAAATAGTCCCTCACCGAAGTCAGGAGGGTTAACAAGGTCTTATTCTCTGAGACTTCCCCGGGGGTGTACCAACCCCTTGAAATCTTAATGTTCGATTTCACCCCCAGGGAAGATCCCATAATCTTGCAGAGAACCCAAGACCTAGAAGAAAAATTGAGGGTTGAGGTTAACTCTCAGGGTGCTACAATGACCCCCGCCACACTCTTGTCTGGCAATTGGTGTTGGGTACATTATTAGAAACATTCAGAACTAGAGTGTGAGCCTTGTCTTTCCGTCGCTACCTGACACATTGACGCTTCTGGAACAAAGAACATACAGTCGATTCCCCAAAGCCCAGTATTCCTATTGGAAGAACTTCTTCGATGCCATCTCTCCAGGGATCTCAATCCCAAACCCCCCTGAAGGCAAACCTCACCCATGCACCATCAGCGTGGGAGGAAACTCCTAAGTCTCCCAAAGATAATCCAAAGACTGCCCCATCTCCCCAGCTCCAGACGACAATCGACGATTTATGGACCCTTAAGTTTGATGGGTCTCGATCCAAATAGGGCTATGGGGCTGGAGTAGAATTAGTTAACACGCGAGGGAAATCCTTCCTTGCATCCTACAGGCTGTAGTTCAACTGCACAAACAATGTCACGGAGTACAAGGCCCTGGTCCTTGGACTCCTATTTGCGTTAAGGAAAGGAATCACTTGCCTCCATGCCCTAGGTGATTCAGAGTTGATTGTCAAACAAGTCCAGAGTCAATACACGTGTGATGATAAGAGGCTGGCTACATACCGCAATTGGGCATGGAGCCTTATTGAAGATTTTGAAGCCTTCGACATTGATCTCATTCCTCGGCGATGGAATTATGTCCCAGATGCCCTTGCTATTTCTGCCAGCACACTTGAGCCCATGGCCAACTCAAGACTCCAGAGATTTTCCGTTGAGATGATCCCCACCCCGTCCATTCCAGATAATGTCACCCACTTTTAATTTTTTGAGGATGATCAGTATATCCTGGCCTTCATGGCCAATTTGGGTGTCTTCGAGGATTAGATAGTGGAGGAATGAGACCACGATGACAATGGACAAGGTGATGAAGATGATGGGATCATGGACCTACCTACCAACACCATCCCGAAGGGGATGGTCGCGCTTGAACAAATCTTTGACTCGGACCCTTGGGGCCGAGAAAAGATATCATCCTCCTCTGAGGGAGGAAAATTTGAGAAAGTGAACATCGGCTAGCCCGGTGAAGAAAAGATGATACACATTGGTACCTCTTGCTCCCCTGAGGAGAAGGAGAAGATTATCGCGGTTCTCTGAGAATACATAGACGTGATTGCGTGGGGGTATGAGGATTTGAAGATGTATGACACATCCATTATGACTCATACCATCCTGCTGAAACCTGATGCTAAGCCTTTCTAACAAAAGCAACGACCAGTCAACCCGCTGATCAAGAGCCTCTGATTCGTCAGGAGGTGGAAAATATGTTGTCAGCCCAGATAATCTTTCTAATCCGGCATACTATGTGGGTTGCCAATTTTGTCCCTATTAGAAAGAAGAGCGGTGAAATTTGCCTTTGCGTGGATTTTCAAAATTCAAATAAAGCCTCTAAGAAAGATAACCACCCTCTCCCCTCGTTGGATGAGGTGTTGCAGATAGTGAACAGATCCCAAATTATGTCTTTCTTGGATGGATACTCTGGCTACAACCAAGTCATGGTTAAGTATGAAGACAGAGATAAAACGGTGTTCACCACCAAGTGGGGAACATTTGCATATCGGAGAATGCCCTTTGGCTTGATTAACGTAGGGGCCACATTTCAGAAGGCCATGGACATTACATTCGAGGGCCTTGTGAACCGGTGCATAATCATCTATATGGATGATTTGACCATCTTTTCCCAGGACAGGCATGATCATTCCGCCCACCTCGCCCAAATCTGTGAGAGATGTCGTCGGTATAAAATATCTCCTAACCCCAAGAAGTGCATATTTGGGGTCACTAAAGGGA
The DNA here is from genome assembly GCA_018584345.1 of Thuja plicata. Classification (NCBI taxonomy): domain Eukaryota; kingdom Viridiplantae; phylum Streptophyta; class Pinopsida; order Cupressales; family Cupressaceae; genus Thuja; species Thuja plicata. The sequence goes on along the minus strand of MU227509.1, from coordinate 2,102,750 downwards.
AGCTTCTTGGGCATATTGTCTTTGAGAAGGGTATATCCATTGACCCTAAGAGATTTGAAGCATTGCTAAACCTGCAAATGCCCGACAACAAGAAAGAGATGTGATCTTTCTTTAGAAAGATCAACTTTGTCTGGCGGTTCATCACTGGATTCGCCAAAATCGTGAAGCCACTCAACGAGATGATGAAGAAAGATACCAAAATTGAGTGGAGTCCTGAAGCAAAGTGGGCATTCACCCAGATTAAATAGATAATAATGGAGACACCGGTCCTGGCTAGTCCAGACTACTCCCTCCCATTTTACATTTACTCCTTTGCTTCACCGCATTTCGTTGCGGCGGTATTGACCCAAAAGGTCGAAGGGGAAGAATGACCAATAGCTTTTATGAGCTCCCCCTTCAAGAATGTTGAAGTCCGGTATTCATCATTGGAAAATCAAGCCTTTTCTCTTATTCATGCCATGAAGAAATTCTAGCATTACATTCTCTGGAGCAAGGTGCATGCCATCATCCCGGACCAGGCTGTAAAATCTCTGCTAATGCAGAGTGAATTGGGAGAAAGATAGGGGAAATGGATGGCCATCCTCTAGGAATACAATTTAGAAATGCAACCCATGAAGATAGTCCGAGGCTAGGGACCAAGCCGAGCGATGGCAAAAGAGACTCCCCGCATCGAATGTCAAACATACACAGTGGAGTCTATCACTCGAGACCTGTGGTACACAGATCTGGTGTACTTATTGTTAAATAACAGATGCCTGGAGGGGTTGCCTCCCAATAAATGTTGCACCTTGTGGATGAAAAGCACCCACTTCATGATAAAAAACTCCATGCTTTACCGCAGGAATTATGAGGGAGTGTACCTTCAGTGCATCGACAAGGACCAAGGTGCAAAAACAATTAAAGAATTTCACAGGCATTTTGGGACTAGGCATGGCTCAGCCGATGCCACCACCCATCAGATCCTTCAGGTCAGATATTACTGGCCCTGTATCTTTAAAGATGTCTACACTCATGTTCAAAAGTGCCATACTTGCCAAACCACGGCACATCGTGAGTGTAACCTGGCTATGCCCTTGCAGTCGGTGTTCAAAGCTAGACCTTTTTCCCAATGGGCATTTGACTTTATCAGGGAAATCAACCCTAACTTGTCTGCCAACCACCGATACATCTTAATTACAATCGATTACTGCACTCGGTGTGGTCTAAAGCCATACCTTGCAAAAACAACATGGTAGACGTGGTTATCAAATTCTTGGAAGAAAACATCGTCACGAGATTCAAAATGCCCTTCGCTATAGTATGTGACAATGGTCTGGCATTTTATTTGGCATAATTACTTGAATGGACCTATGACCGGAAGATCACTCTGAAGTTCTCCAGCAACTATTACCCCAAGGGGAATGGTGTTGCTAAATCAACTAACAAAAATTTGCTTGAAGTGATCAAACACCTGTTAGAACAGAATCCCCGGGATTGGCACCAAAAGCTGAGATTCACCCTCTGGGCAGATCGCATTCGAATTAAGGCTGCCCTAGGAACATCCCCATTCCATCTGGTTTACAACCAGAACCTAATGTTCCCAATTAACTTATAGATCCCAGTTTTACAGTTCATGTAGGAATTCAGCAATCGAGATAATATTTTGGAGGTTCGGCTCCTGAATGTGGTATGGATGGAGGAACAATGAGATGCACCCCTTGAACATTTTGCACGTCACCAAGCAGTGGTCAAATGATGGTTTGACCGAAGAGCCCAATACAAGGCCTTTCAGATTTCAGACTTGGTCCTTTTGTGGGATAAAGCCTGAGAGAAGAAAGGAAAACACACTAAATTCCAACGGCTCTGGCTCGAACCATATTTGATCTCAGAGATCTGCAGGGCAAAAACCTATCGCCTTAATACCATGACCGGAGAACCCATCCCATTGCCTGTCAATGGACATTTTCTCAAACATTACTTCGAATAAGGTAGGTTTGTCTAGAGTTGTATTATATGTAAATCTTCTTGCTTGTAAATATTTCTTTCCCGGTGTCCCCATTTGGGGGTGCCTTGCCTTGTAAATAGTTTGGCTGGCTGTCCTCCGAGACCGCCCCTTTTCTTCTATTTTCTTCTATTTTCTTGGCCTTTACTTATTTCATTTTCTTTTCTTTTCCGGGTTTCCAGTGTTTTTCTCCCCTTTCATAGGCTGGTATGCTTAGCATAACATCTAGTCTCCGGAATGGTACCTTTGGCATGTCGGTGAACTTAGAATCTATTGTTAGCATGGTGGAATTGGTCCGGTCTCTAGAGTTATTTTGCAAGTTTGGTGGCAAATTATGAGTAGTCTTCATCGGATTTATCCCCAAAAGTCTAGTAATCAGTTAAATCAAAATTAATTTAGGAACAAGTAATCAGACACACCGAGGGTAGATCGGTCACACTGGTCGATGACCCAAGTGAACTTTTAAAGATTATTTTTGGGTCTGGAGTTTTCCTTCCCCATTTAACAAATTAAGGTCGGTGAAGGGGTGAAAGAAGTACCGCCATTGAATTTAGCTAAGCTTAAGCTTAATGGTGAAAGGAGTACCCCCCTTCCACCTAGAGAATAAAATAATAAAAGAAAAAAATGGGACGAGACTCCGGTATCCGGAAGAAATGAGTGAAATTGATGACTTTGGGTTTAGTATACTTAGTGCCTCTTCTCTGCTTCTCCCAGAGGTCATCGGATTGATTTCCTTCCAAAACACACACTTCACAACTGATGAAAGGATCATGGATTGAATCACATGTGGCCAGACTTTTTCAGACGTTTCACGCCTTCCAAGCAAGATGCTTCGAGTAACAATTTGTTCTATTTTGCTAACCAGAGATTCTATGGTTCTCAAATGTGCTAAGGTATTCATCCCAAATAGTTTCTATTTGTTATGCCTTGCATGCCCATCCCTATATTTTGTGTGCAAAATGTTGGGTCCCCCTTTTTTTTGCTTTTGGTCCTTGCCTTGTTTTCTTTGCCTTTGTTTCTTTTGTTTTCTTCTCTGGGTTTTCTTTCCCGCGGTGTTTGTTTGTTTTGTTTTTGTCATTCGTGTCTCCAGGACCCGGTCTTGGAGTTGGTTGTTTCCTTTCCAGAAGCCAAATTTTGGACTCTAGGATTCTCCGCCATGATGTCTTCTTCTCGTAAGAAGACATGATTGTTTGAAATCCCCGAGCCTAGAGTCTGGAGGTTCGCCTATTCTGAAGTTTGCGGAGAGAAGGTAACTTGCTTTTTACCTTGGGTATAAATAAGATTTACCTGTCATTTTCACAGTTACCATGATTAAAAGTACTTAGAGTTTTCAGAGCGATTTGTTGGCGATTTGAATGTGAATTAAGTGCAAGTTTCTTTGAGCTTAGTGGGTAATGACAAATCGATCTTCGGTAGCTGTTCTTGGCATCGAAGGTCAAAGATGTTGCAGAGCAGTCTTAGTGCTTCTTCCCTTCGCCATTCTTCAAATTCCAGGTTGGTGTTTCTGGTTCTTGCCTTTGCTCTCTATTTTTGTTTCGTGTGGGTTTGTTTTGTTTTCATTTTGGCTTTGCTTTGTTTTGTTTCTATCTTTGCGTTTCTCAATGTTTGGTCTGCCACCCGTTGGTGGGTCAGCTCTGCCAGAGGGTTGTCCACCCTTTGTGTAGATGTAGGATAATGTATATGTATGTACATTCTAGTTTTGTTTTAGGGTACTTTGTCTACGTTCCATTTTTTCTATATATTGTTGTAGATGATGTATATTTTCTGTATCTTGTGTGTATACGCTTTGGCCCTTGGCCCTCATGTACTTTTTATGTATATTATGTATATATGTGTTGTGTATATCCCTCAAAGCTTGCAAGTTCTTCACGCTCTGTCATGTATTTTTGCCTCATGAGATAGAGCTCGACGAGACAAGGTCGTCACGGTTCAAACTCGGCACCTCACTGGTTCGAACCATGACAGCTTTCTCTCTCCTCTGTCTCATCGCATTAATGGTGAGATTAATTCCCCGTGTATGGCATTTAAAATGCATCCAATCTTGCATTTAATTTTTCCCCGTGTTGGCCCACTTGTCCTAATCAGTGCCATAACTATCTTTACTCCGCCTGCCATTTTCCCACATGCTAGTGCACATTGACCAGAGTATGACTTATTGCTAGTCACTTTAGCAATGGTTAGTTCATCTAGACTCCAAACTCCAGACTCCCAATGGGATCTTGTATCCTACTTTCCTTGTCATAGTGTCCACACACTCTGGAATGCTTAGGCCATGTTCATTTTTAGATACTCCAAAACTTTTGATGTAGGTGCTAACGTTTTCTTGACAGGTGCGGGCTGGTGGAGAATCTCCCTGAGTTTTAATTCGTATTTATATGTGTCTTGATGGTTTTATGGTCTTGCAGGTGGTTGATAAGTTAATTCAAAATGTCTGACAATTTTGCACCTCCTGATAGCCTGGAACTACCAACTACCTCCACCTGAGCAGCCACAAATTCAAAGATTGAAAGGATGTTGGCAAAGCTGCCTCTGACCTCTAAGTATCCAAAGGATGGAGATGTTACGGGGTCCAAGATAGACTCCAAAGTTTGTGAAATAATAGATCCACACCCCGGGAGTTGGACCGAATTACAGGGTCTTATCCAGACCACTTACAGGTTAAAGGAAAAGGGGGATAAGATAGCCACTTACCTAGCTACCTCTGGCATTATCAATGCCGCAAACTTTCCATGTGTAGTGCAAGCACCTGATCTTATAAGGTAGCTGGCAGTATTGTATAATCCGGCCACTCGCTCAGTCTTGCTTCTAGATCCCCGACAGCTGCAATATCCCGCCACAATCATCACATTGGATGCCCCCACCTTTGCTTCTAGATTGGGAATTCTACAGTTCAAAGGGTCCGTAGTAATCACCAGGGCTAGCTCACTAAAGGAATTCGGTGAGGCTGAGACCATTTCCCAGCAACACCTCAATAATCATTGGTTAAAGTCTTAAAAGCGAGACTGCAAGAGGATGAAGTTGGAAATTCCCCGCGGTGATTTCAAGGAGCCCATTCAAGCGGGCATAATATTTCTGTGCAGAATCTTCAGATGGCCCCATGCCCAAGAATTTTTGGCATGGATGTATTAATTCTTATATTGCATAACAACGCACAACAGGACCTTCAACTGGGCGACAATTATATCAAATCATGTAGATACACAGATGAAGACTGTCGCCTAGAATTCATAATTCTATATGACTTTATATGTGCTGTGGGCATTGGTACAACAAAGGCTAGCTTTTCAAGTCCTAGGAATAGTTGGAGAGCTTGGGAATGGTCCAAGACAGGTTACGCCTTGGGACCATTATCCCCAATTGCAGTAGGAGCTAAGCTTCTAGAATTTCTGCCAGGTAAACGACGCCTTCATTTACCACAACATTCTTACACTTACCCAAGATTCTGGGTACCGCCTCTTACAGGCGAAAATGACACTGGTCAATTCTTATGGCCAATATTTCATTCAATTCAGGCACCATACATACATCATGGTGACAGGCTTCAACGGGAAGCCCTACCTCCTTCCCCGATATTATGGGGATAGGATTATTCTTTTGGAATTCCGTAGGCAGATGATGGATCTGCACGCCTTCTTCACATTGAAGAAGGTTGTCAATGTCCCATTCCCCTTTTCTTGTGGGGATTATACATGTAGCCTCGCCATGGCCCGGGAGGTAGATAATGAGTTAAAAGGATTGGGGCTGGTTGAATTCAACCACACCCGAAAGAATTATGATCCCCATGGCAAGATTGTTGTTGCACTACCTAGGGCATCCCCCTCTGCATGAAGAGGACATTGAAGAATTCTGAGCGGATTGCCAGGATAGCTTTGATCTCAGGGCCCGACAACATACAAGAATGAGAAAAGGGCTCATGGAGGCGCTAGAACTTTAGACTTTCTTGAAGGGTTTCAATGACGGCGGGCCGCTAGAAGATCCAGCGTACAAGGGACAAGGGTTAGACAAATTGGACCTCCCTCCAGTGGATTGGACCACTCCAGATAATTTGATGATTGATGGGGTATACCACCCCATCCTGGAAGAAAGTCACAAGTATTTTGCCCGGGTGTGCCCCAAAAGCACCCGCAAGAAAGCAGTGGTCAAGAAGACCATCCCTTCTTCAGCCGGTGCTGGACCTTCTTCATCTATCATGCCCACTGAAGCAAGTATGAGAAAAGGAAAAGAAAAAGAGGGAGTCCTGATGCCCAAGGCATCCCCTCAGATTCCCACACTTCTAATGGCGAAGCTACATGATTAGATGGAGTTGACAAAATTGTCCAGTCAAGAAATTAGCATGTAGGTGGCTGCCAGTCTCCCAATCACCCTAATGGAATTTGCTCACTCAACGGGACCCCCTTCGTTGGTAGCAATGATGAATAGGCAGACTTTTGCTAAGGCAGAGTCTTCCAGTATTCTGGACACCGGGGCTTCTCTTATAAGGAAAAAGAAAACAGATGCGACCCCCACACCAAGCGCTGCCCTTGGTATGCCCGACAGGCCCCCGGTGGATGTAAGTTCGGATTCTCCCGAACTTGAGGATATCTCAAACTCCTCTTTGCCACATGATGATTTTGATGACACCTTCTCGGTGGAGGAGCTCCTAGAGATTCGGCAGGGCGTCAATATTGCAGTGAAAGAAATTGAGGCTCAAGAGGAAGAGGCCCCTGTGGAAGAAGAACTTCCCATGGAAAAAGACATATCAGAGCAAGAGGCTCGGGAGGAAAATACTAAGCCTGAATAGGAAGAATTACAGGTCTAGAAGATCATGAATTTTCCAAGGAAGCCTATGGATGAGCCCCTGATGGAAGGAGAACCCATACCCTAGGGAACAATTGTACCTTTGACCATCACACTCCAAGTGCCTTTGGAGACTTTGGGTGATCAAGTGCCCCGAAGCACTTTCGGTGAGGTTGTAATAGCTTTCGCCTTGCTAAAATTTGGCCAGCAACCTCACCCACCTCCAGAGGATGTCCCAATGGAGGAGGAGAGTGTTGAAGTAGATGAGGCCAGTAAGGCCTAAGAAGAGTAGCAAATAATGGACCAAGAGGTCCCAGAAGAGGAAAAGGAAGAGGCTGCTAATACCACCAAGGAAGATGAGGTCCTTGAGAATATGGAAGCGAAGACCGAGGAAAATGTCCTAGGTGATTTTACAAAGGACACCAACACGGCAAAAAATATAGAAGGTTCCAGAGAACAGGAAATAAGAAGAGAACAAGAGCAAAAGGAACTGGAACAGGAGTAGGAAAAAGAGCCCGAAGAAAATGTAAACTCAGGGAATGCACCGCCAGATTCAGAAATGGATCCCAATGAATAGGTATTGGTAGCAAGGCCACCCCAACTGCTCCAATGGCTAGTAGAAACCAAGAAAATGAAAGCTCTGGTGGCGACTACAGGCTCTCCTCTATCACTGGCCAAAATGATGGCCAAAAATGCTGAGACAAAGAAGCCCAAAGGGGCATGGGTGGTCCATACTCTCCGAACCAACCCAGGAGGAAACACCGTTGTGGTCATCACAACACCCCTAGAAAATATAGATGCAGCGGCCGCAAGGCCTGAAGACTATAATATAACAGAGGTTGGGCTGGGGAAAAGAGACAAGCAAGGGGAATTGAACTTGCTAAAAGAGGCTACCAAGGCTATAGAGGCCCGGTATGCAAAATGGGGCCAGAAGTTGCAAGAGTAAAGAGAGATAATGCCAATCTCCTCACACTTCTAGCAGAATTAACATGACCTTTGGCTGAAGTTCACCCTAGAATCCCTTCTTCTGGATTGCCGCTTGCATAGGGCGACGTGGACTCACTGCGCATGATGAAGAAAAAGGCACAAATAGTAGATGGGTGGGTAACCAAGAAAATAACGATGATGAGAGAATTTCTGGTGGCGTCCTTCTCAGACTTTTACAGGGTAGATCTCACCCTTGGACATGCAAGAAGCTCCGCTCAGATATAGGAGCAAGACTTAGAAAAATACGAGAAATGGAAAGCCGGGTTGGAAGAAATCTGTAGCATTGGTGAAGAGGTTGCCACAAAGTCTGGCATTTTGGGAGAAGAATCATATGATTCCCTCTAGGTCCAGTACCCTAGACTTGCCCTCAAAGTTGAGGCTTGCAAATAACTGGCTAAGACCTTAAAAGAAAAGCTAACAGGTGCCCGATATCCCTTGGGCTTATTCCATGCATTCGTGGTTGGGGTTTCACAAGTTGATCCCCTCACCACCAGAACATGTACCCCGAAGGATTATGTCCTCGGTGAGTTTGAAGAAAGGATGGAATCCCTGTATCCGTTGGGCGGAGATTTTGATCAAGGCAGGTTGTCTCGGTTGTCGAAGACCATGATTCGATCGCATGATGCCATCAAGATGGTGAACGAATTCTGGAGTGGGGCTAGGGAGGTTGAGGATGCAATGGAGGCTGTCCATAGTAGGTGGGATAGCATCCAGAGCATAGATGAAGAGAGCATTAGCCAATTGTTGGAGGCTTGGGAAAAAACATAAGTCAATAAAGTTCTCCGGATCTGGGAGAATTTAGCTCGACATCATATTTTGTATTATTTATTCTTTTGGAATGCAAGTTCCAGGATCCCAGAGTTTCGGATCCCATATTTTTGAATTCTTCACGTGACCCGTGTCTCGGTTCCCAATGCCAACCGGTCACTTTTAGGACAGTAATAAAGGTTTTTAGGAGATGGGAAACTACAACAAGGCACGTCAGCTCGACAGGAGGTTTCTGACAGATGGTCTTCCCAAGGCACCACTTCAGATATACACCTGGCACATTAGAGATAGGGCATTGTTTTCTCATTTATGAGGCATGTAGCCTCGATCTCTGGGGGATCGGATTTCCTCTTTCTCCTTCCCAGCTCTCTTCTCAAGGCTGATTCTTCCACTCCATCTCTCTTGTCTTATTCTTCTGACATGTTAGGCCTTTCCGTCTCAAGGATTTTTGTAACGTGGTGCAGGTAGTACCGACCACCGGATAATGTATTTTATTGTAAAGTGTAAAATAAGTTAGGGTCAGGTTTAGGTTAGAAGATGTTTATAAATAGTAAGCCCGACCTCATTCCAAGGGTTGGTGAAATTGATGATTTTGCAGTCCACAATTAATAGTAAAGCAGTTTTCTCATTTCCTAGTTGTAGATCTCAATGCTCCATTGTTTTAAGTTTAGTAGTTAAATGCTCCCTGGGAGTTACCATTGTACCACGCACCAACGCTTTCTAGAAAGATGTTAATGAAGAAGGAAGGGTTCTCTCAATGATGTTGTTGGCACTCTGTCTTCTGGGTTAACGGTATTTTATGCTTTGTGTTCTTCATGTCCTTTTCTCTAATGCTTAATGTAGATAAACAACCTCCTTTATTTTGCTACTGATGAAATATGAACTGATGGTTGTATGTTTCTTCGGTATTTAGTGTAGTTGTTAGAGCATTTTTGATGTTTTGAATGCTTAGTATAACTATAGGTAGATGTAATCCTTCTAGCTCTGCAAGATCTTTTTAAGTTTATTTGTTAAGTAAAAGCATGCTTGGAGAAAAACCCACTCACCTGAATCCCCGGAGTTGATGAGTTAAAGGTAACCAGCTATCCCCCTCAAAAAATAGTCACATCTCCCAACTAAACCCCACACTATCAAGACCTGAATCTCATGTGCTTGGAGGCCTGAGGAATCTCATTTCCCCAGACAACCTTTACAGGAAAAGTTGGCTGGTACCTTGGTACCCAGTGACAACTTGCCTCTATTGGCAGACTCGGTCACAAAGTCCCGTCAACAAAATCTCCACGGGTGTAGTTTCTTGTGGGTTGTTAGATCTCCTCAACAACTCCTGATTGATTAAATTCTCAGACTATGTCAAAACCTTGGTGCGCTGGGATTGGATTTCATCCACTTGAGATTGCAAAAGTTACAAATTCAAACCATTACTAAGAAGCATAGTGCAACCAAAATTTTCTTTTCTAGGACTATGTGCGTGATTGGGAAAACATTTTGAGAACATACACAAGTAGAATTTTTTGGGAGTAGAATACTATGTCACTATCCATGTTCATGTGCAAGGTTGATTTGTCCCTTGCTCATTGTTTGAAGACAATTGTTTGCTTGAACTCCCTGATTGATGTCTTGCATGCCTGATTAATGATAAAACTTGTTAATGCATCTAGTTGGTCAATTAAAATGAACAAATTTGAGTTCCCGAGTGATAAAAAATTCAATTGGTCTCCCCAAAAAGTGGTATGACATGTTTCTCAACATCCAAATGAACGTAAATGGTATCAAGTTGCACAAGATGACTCTTGGTCTTCTTTCTTCCACATCTCCCATGTCTTCTTAGTCTCCCATTTCCATCATTTCTCTTCTTCCTTCACGCTTCTTCCTCTTCTTCCTAAGATCTTCACGTATTCTTGTTTCCTTTTACTCTTATTATCTAGTCTACCTTCTTCTATTCATCTCTTTTGTCACTCCCATGCTTGATTCCTCTTCTTCTAGAACCGTATCTCCACTGTCTTTTTAAGGAACGTCTCTTGACAATAGATTATCTCAAACTTATTTCTCAATTCATGACATGTTATTCCTCCAATGATCCTTCTAGATATTACATGAGTAATGAATTTATGGACAAAATAAAAAAATTTGAATGAATTAGACGTCTTTGGCAAAATCATAAACATAATCTTGTCACAACCTCCTTCTTCCAAACATCTTTCATCTTCTAAGTCTTCTCATTTTTCCTCATCATCCAAGTTTTCTTCCTCCGCTAGGTCTTCACTTTCCTCTTCTCCATGATCTCGTTCTTCTTCTACTTCTCCCAAGAGTCCTACTTCTCTTTTCAAGACATACCATAATGAGCAACATGACAATCCTTGTGATACCTCTTCCATGAAGAGTGACACTCCCATTTTTTATGACTCTGATGACTGTGATGATGGACAATATAGTGATACCTATGAAACCTCTATTCCTAAGAGTCCTCCTTGTCATGTGCTTTTTCTTACTGGTAAAGGGTGTTCACATTGGATAGATTGTGATGGTGATCCATATGAAAATTTTTGTGAACAATACTTGGATGATATTGAGGAAGAGAAAGATTTCCACGCTGATTATAAACATAGCTACTACAAGAATCGCTCCTCTAAGGATTCTCATGCTGAGAATAAAGATTACACTCTACAGCAAGATCATGTTAATGATGAACCTTTGTTTTGTGATGATTCCCTTCCATCTTCTACTTCCTCCAATACTCATACATATCCTAAAGTTTCCAAATCTTCCATAAATCCTTCATTCGACAAAGGTCCTAATGATGTTCATGTGATTTCCTATAGTTGTCCTCAAGAGCTACCTCTTAAAGAAACTCAATCTAACCTTCACTTGGTTGCAAATACTTTCAATAATGCTAAACCTAAAGAGCCTAAGCCTTTATATGCTATAATGCCTACTTCAGCTAATTCTTCCCCATCTCTTCCCAAGTCTCCCATATAATTCCAACATGCTTCCTTGTCCTTAGAAGTGGCTCCATGTCCAGAGGACTCTAAAAATGATAAAGAAAAGAACATAAAGAAAGATCAAGATCAAGAAACCTCCATGTCATCCAATCCTTTTCATGATGTCTCTTATATGTTTCATGGTTCTTTTGATCTCGCACGCCCTTTCTCATTCATTCCACCCTGTCTTAAGTCTTCTCCTAAGCAAGATCAAGTTACTACTTACATCGTTGAGCTTATTGAAAATCAAAATAACCTTACCCCACTTACGCTTTCCAAAGATGATACTTCCATTAAGGTTATTAAAAATTGTGTTGTTACTTCCAATGTTGAGCCTATTGAAAATCAAGAGAACAATTATGCACTTATGCTATCCAAAGATCCTTGTCAAGATCAAAGTCTTCCATCTTCTTGTTCTACCACTCCATGTTCTCTTCCACTTTCTACTCTTCCTAAGTCTTTTCAAGCTTCAAACAATCCTATCAAAGAAGGTGCTCCTATTCAAGATGTTCACGATCCTATTGAAAATCC
>MU227509.1:2049802-2086626 GCA_018584345.1 Thuja plicata | reverse complement strand
TCCTTCTCATTCTCATATAGAATTTTTATGTATTGTTATGTTGCAGGTTTGGAGAGCAATTTTGGAGGAGAATTTGAGCACTTTGGCTTGGATATTGCAACTTCTCTCTTCTTGTCTTCTTCTTCTTCTTACATCCATGGCTATTCATGTAGATTAGATTCATATTAGATTAAATTCATATTTTCTTCCATAGATTAATCTTGCATATTTCCTTTTATAGATTAATCATGCATTGTTATCATATAGATTAATTTTCTTTTATACATTGTTATTATATAGAATAGATTTCATTTTCATGCATTGAATCTCTCATTTCATGGTGTACTTGCAAGGGCACAACTAGGTCAATTTGAGGGTCTTCATCACACACCTTTGCACTCCATGACTAGGGAGCTATGAGTCGATATTTGAGGCCTCATTCTTGAGCAACCTTGGATGGAATGACCCATAGAAGTGTGACACATTTTTAGCACACACTTATTGACAAAAGTGACACATTTATTCACCATTTTTTCCCATCTCCTTTTTATTTACCTACAATTTTGTTTTCAGATTTATTTGCAAGAAATACAACTAAAAAATCAATTCGATATTAAAAAAGAAAAATTTGTTTGTATTCTTTTGACAAAGATTTTAAGTTTCCTTATTAGTTTTTATTTTTTTGGTTATTGTAATAATATTATTTATTGGGATACGTCATTTTTCATATTTTTCATCATACATGAGTTGGTTTTGGTATAGGAAATTGGTTCTTTAATTGATTATCTAGGTGGAAATACTAAATTGGTATTTTAATTGATTATCAAGGTGGAATGCTAGAGTTTGAGGTTGGCCACTTAGTTTGTTCTAATGGTTTGAGAAAGGAGAACACAGTTTTTCAATTTGATGAGAAAATAAATTTAATATAAAATATAAAATATAAATTTGTCAATGGGTTTTTGGTCTATTTGTGAAGTTGAAAGGTTATCAATGGCCTATTAGGGATCAAGTCTTGTTGAGTGTAAGGCTCCAACATCGAAAAAAGGGATGAGGCCAGGATCATGCCTTGGGCGAATTTGGAAAAATAAATAACCCTTAGTCCTTGGTTCTTAGCCGAAGAGGTTCAGCCTATGGCTTGTGCTCCCTATAGTGTTAAGTGATTAAGCAATTAAGATTGTTGGTGTGAAAAAAGGCATTATATCTAGATTGTTAGACTCAAGAAGTTGTTTACATCTTCTCACTTAATTTTTTATTTTTGCTTGTCGTCTTATTTCATAGTCCTTTAGACATAATGTGATCTTAGTATGTTGAAAGTTTTTATTCTTTCCCTTATAGAAAGGTCATTTCATTAGATTATATTATACTGTAATTCATTTTTTTGTGGCAATATAACAATTATCCCTTATAAGTCTTCATAGAGGTTTTTAAGCTTTACTATTAAATTGTTATATTTGTTTGTTTCTTCATTATTTTAACATGGTATTGAAGCTTTGAATCAACAAACTACTCATTCTTTTAAGGTTTCTATCATTAATTATTTAAAGAAGCATTTTCAAGTGAAACGTACCTTAAGTTATGATGAACTATAACTGATTGAATGTTTGAAGATGATAAGTTGATGATCACCGAGCTGCAAAAGTGAATGCAAGACATTAAATCAGTTAATGTATTGTATTGTCATTAATGTCAACTTTATATGGTTTGAATATTCAAACACATATTGGTCATAACCTTGAAGAACTAAAGAGACAAAGTTTATGTTATCGGTAAAACATAAAAGTTTGTATACACCGAGTGACAGACAGTGCACATCGACATATAGTGTAAACCAAGCACAGTAGTAACCGAGCAAGCGTTACTGAGAAAGTGTCACTAAATAGTTCACAGTGTATACCAAGTACCGAGCAATGAGCATAACTGAAGTTGCTACCGAGCATAACTAAAGTCAATGACCGAGATAACTCGAGTTGATGACCGATCATAACTGAAGTTTAAAAATGACAAAACTACTTAGCTAGCAAGAGCTATATTTAGAGATTGACTTATTGATTGATTGATTTATTTATTCTTAACGATCAGTTAAACTAAAGCATGGAAGAGATTTAAAGTGTAGTTATTAAGGAGAGATCTAAGGAATAAAACTAAACCAGAGCTTTACGGGATAAAGCAAAGAATGGCAAGTTTTACGAATCAAGAAGTGTCTAAGACAAAACCAAGGAGATTGAGCGGCTAATCATGTCTATATAAAGAGACAAGGAATTCATTATGAAAAGAGAGGAATGTTGAATATATTCTAGTGAAGATAGAATTCTTCATATAGATCTGACATACAGGCTGAAGAATAGAGCCAAAGAATTCTGCAGACATCGAGCAACAAAGGACAGAGCATTCACCAAGCAAAAAGAACAAAGAAAGAAAGAAAAGGAACTGAAGTGAACATTGATCAAAGAGGTATTATTGGACTAACAATAGATTGAATATCTGCAAGTTAAAGTTGTATTATTGAACATATCATTTACAGTATCAGTTTAACCATTGATTCAAAAAATCTCTTAACCGAGTGGGATTTAACAATCCTTAATGTATTGAGATACTCAAGAGTATCAAAAGGTTTTCTTGTTGACAACATAGTGAGTGCTAGGTCAAAAGAAAAACTATTAGTTTTAAATCCTCTAACAAGGTTGCACTTAATAGTGTGTTTGTAACCTTTAACAGGGTTGGCTTTTCACCGAGCTCACTTCAGAAGAGTGAAAAATTTTGGGTTATCGGTCCCAAGTGGTTTTTCCCTTAACATGGTTTCCACGTTAAAATCTATGTGTCAAATGTGCATATGGTTTATTGCATTGATATTTTACTTTACACACTATTGAAATTGGATTGGTTGGTTAACACTAAGTTTATTTACTTCTATTCGGTAAAGTCTAGAAAAGATAAACAATTATCTTACCGAATAGGTTATATTTGTTAAAGTTATTTAAGGCATACATCTTGATGGACTGAAAGATAACTAGATGATATTATATTTGAGATATAAGTTCTGGTTGGATTTTTGGAATTATTTTAAGGCCACTGATTCACCCCCACCCCCNATTCCCCCCCCCCCCCCCCCCCCCCCCGCAGTTATTCTAACAAAGTTGTTGCATCTAGAAGGCATCAAAATCCTAAAATGGTATGTTCAAGCATTGAATCAAAGTTTACAATTTTATCTTGTTATAATTTTTGACCAAAAAAGACATACAATTATACAAATCCATACAACATAAGATATCCTTAAGCAATTATTTTGTATTTTGTTTCTTGATTTTGTGCATTTTTTGAATAATAGCTAATTTTCTACTAACAGGTTTTATTTCTAAAGCAACAATTTTTCATAGTCTATAACCTTATCTAAATAATTATGTTTCTCATCTAAATAGTGGTGGTTTTGATGGTTGTTATTCCCCAATCAGACTCGGATACTACCAACAAAATAGCATAAACCTTGTTACACACTAACAAAGCATTTTTCAATTGCCTTAGTAGAGCATCCAATCATGACTGCAACAAATGATGTTTTCTTACTTGGCTATCACCTCATAGTTATGTGCCACCACAACTCAGTTGTGGCTTTATTGGTTTGTTTTCTGTCATAGCCCTCAAACCATCAATCCCTATTCACCAAGGCCCTATTCTCAAGCTCTAACCCCCTATTACTTTAGCACCTATTCATACAAGTGATTGAAGCCTAAATATAAGAGTTTTTCTTAAGGATTAGTTTCATCAAAATGAAAACAACCTAGTTGAACAATGTTCATTTTTTTAAAATAGACAACACCAAAATATTAATTCTATAATCTACGTAGTCATATGCTTGGATTTTTTAAATTATTTTCTTGGTACACACAAATTTAATTTGAAGTGAAATCTTTCCTATTTTCTCTACCATTTTAAAAATTTATGATAAATGGTTTACATTTATTGTTTCATGGATTAAATTTCTCTTTAAAACATGGTTAGGGATTAGAAAACATTTCATTTCTACAAATTAGTCAATTTATGTATAATTAAACATCAACATAAAAAGATTAAAACCTCTTCCATTAAGTTTCTTAGGCAACATAATTACTACACCTCAAAAACTTAGATAACCAACAACAAAATATTTCCCAAGGATCTATGGTCCATCTTGGATAATACAACACTCAATTATACTCAAGAAAATGAGAAATTTACATACAAAAATAAGATGGATGAGTCCATAGGATTTATTTCACTATATTTTTTAGACATTCTATTATCTACATCTAGTCTTACAAAAATTCTATGCAAATTTGGGATAAGTACAAGGAGCTCTTTGGTATAGTTGATGAGTATTGAGCACTTCATATTGAGGTAAAATTGACTATAGTTGAACTTGATTCTTTACCTTCCATTGAGGACTTTCTAGTCAAATTTAAGTCATTGAAGTCACTTTACCAAAGTTTTGGAAATGACAAAATTAACATATAATGCATTTTCTTGATTTTTTTATAAGCTTAAAGAACTCCTTTGGGCCTTATTTTCTATGTTTTATTCTACTATGGATGCACTGGATGGTAATTTTATCTTGTCTACTTTTGATGGTTATCTTGATTGTTTGACATATGAATAAGTTAAATTGGTTAACATATATGTTATTTCTAATTCCAAAAATCAACCATTAGTATCACCATCATACAAAGAGAAAGGGAAGGAGAAACAAAAATCATAAAACATATTCTTTATCAAGTAGTGAGTATCCCTCCAAGACAAAATAAAATTCAAAACATAAAAACCAATCCACTTTTGAAAATGATAAATCTTCTAAGTCTAATTACTCTTCCTCTAAGATTAAAAAAAAAACTTAATAGAACTTTGAAAATTTTGTACCAAAGGGGGACATAAAATAACTAAATGTTGGAAGATACTAAAGGATTTAGAAGAAGTCATGCAGTAACATCAATTTTGTCCTTTAAGTATAATAGGGAGGCTCCTCTCTTGAGTCATATTAACTCTACTTAGGATCCTTTTCTAGACCTACTAAGGGTTTATTTCCAACCCTAACCTAGGAGGAAACACCTAGTTTCTTTCTTCTAATCCCCAAGGGCCTCTCTACCAAAGGTGGATCAACACTTCTCTGAACCTACTAGGGTAGATTCCATAGACCATCAAAAACTTTCACCAGTCACTTTGCAGGATTGGACACACTCCAATTTCATCATACTAACTCACCTTTTGAAGTTATAGGTTCACTCTTTGTTCATTTCTTCATCGAGTTCAAAATTGCTTCATTGAAGGGCTAGTAATTCCTTGTAGCCCTAATAGACTCCTAAACCCTAATAGATCGCAAATTCTCCAAAGATGTGTTAGAGTAAAAAGGTATTTCTATGTTCACTTATTAATTAAATCATTATTAATTTAATTATTTAAGTCACCTTTTTATCTCTTGTTCACTTAAGCTAAAATTTAGGCATGCAATAATTAATTCTTTATTAATTATTCATGCAACTTAGGTTTCTCCACCTTCTTAGTGTTTGATCTCTTTTATAAGGATTGATCTATTTGTATTTTATCATTCCCTCTCTAAATGAATATTTTGTCTTTCAGAACATTCTTGTCTCCAAGCTTTGCTTTTGTAACAGGTTATTTTGCATGTAGTGGATCTTGGTGGTTGAATTCTATGAACTCTAACATGGTATTAGAGCCTTGTTGCTGCAACCTGTTCTTGAGTTTTTGAAGTTTTTGGAGGTCTGAGGGTTTCAATTTCTTTTCAGTATTTTCTATGTGGATCTAGGGGAAATTTGTTTTTGGAGCACTTTAAGCACAAACTGACCTCACGATTGAGCTCAGAAGGCCCAAAAACCCCTATTTTCATATAAGGCATGACCTTTTTGGCTAAAGTAGCATTCTGAGGCAAAAAATAGTTGCTTATTCTACCTTGGCACGGAAATTGAGAAAAAAATCAAAATATTTATTTATTTTTCGCATTAAAAATAATACTGCCAGTGCAAAAAGAAGGTGGCCACCACCCCGCCATCATGTGACTACCTTGGAAGCTCCACCCTTGGGCCCTTAGCCCCTACGCCACCACCTTGGAAGCTCTGTCGGCACCTCCGGACCGCCACCACCGCCCAGCGGGCTCTTAAGCCCCTACGGGCCTTTATAGACCCCAACTCTCTAGCGACAGTCACATCAATGACCAGAGGCTCGAACATCAGCCCCCTATGTGTGCCATACACCCAGGGGTCCATATTTTTAAGCCCTAGGGGCCAAAACATTTTTTTGAGCCCTTTTTTACCTCCACTTAGTTTTTGGGCTCTATTTGGAGCAAATGGAGGACGCTTTTTGACATCCATATATCGACGGAAAGCTCTTTTTGAGGTGGAAATTTTTGTGGAGGTTAGATTATCTCATTTTTCTATCTGACTGACCTTTTTTCCATTCAAAGAGAGGAATTTTTTTAGCACTTCTCGACCTCTAGAATGAGCAAACAAACTCTATTTTTGGCTCACGAACAGGCGTCAGAAAGCTCTTGACGAGCCCGTTTTGATCTAAGATCCTTTTGGGGAGAATTTGAAAAGGTATTTTAACCATTTATTTTGTAGCCTTAATTGCAATGTTTCTTCTTCTAGCTTCTCAATTGAACTGGGGTTTGGTTTCTCTTTATGGGGGGTGTTTTCTTTCTAGTTTTTCTATCATTTATCTCAGCAAAACCATAACACTCCAAAACACTAAAAACAAACCCTTCTGCATATTTTGTCTAGTTCTTAAAGAAAACACAAAATAAAATAGGCTAAGTTACGACATGGTAGATTCATCATTAGTTGAGCATCTCACTTCATGTAATTATCATTTGTGGAAATCTTGTATGACTAGGCTTCTCTGGTCACGCAGGTTATGGTCTTGTTTGGATCTTATTCAACCAAATTTGACTCATCCTTATGAGGTCATGAAACATAGAAACAAGATGGATGAGGCCATGGGTGTTATTTCTTTGCATGTTTAAGATAGTTTTCTTTTTCACCTAGATAGTTTTGATACTCCTATTGAGATGTGGGAGAAGTTTTAGACTCTCTTTGGCATAGTAAATGAGTTCCGTGTACTTTAGATTGAAGCATAATTGACATCCTTGGCTCTTGAGACATTTTCCTCTATTCAGGATTTCTTGACGAAATTCAAATCTATGAGGTCTCTCTTACATTGTTATGGAAAGAATAAGACAGATACAAAGTGTATTTATATGATAATTTCCAAGCTTCATGGTTCTTTTTAGATATTCTCTTCTACATTCCATTCTACCATGGATGCTTTGGGTCCAAGATTTACCATGCCTACTTTTGATGTGTTTTGTAATTGCTTGACTCATGAGCAAGCCAATCTCTCTCAGCTTGATTCTCTCTGTGGATCTCAGAACCAAGCCTTGGTTGCCCACCCATCTATGGTGAATCAGAAGCCAAAACCAAAGCCAAAGAAGAATTCAGCAGGCAATGAGAGTTCCTCCAAGCCTTATTCAAAACCCATCCCAACTATGGGAAATCTTCAAAGTCTGGTGAGTCTTCCTCCAAGACTTCAAATTCCACTGGGGAGCCTTCAAATTTTTGTGGCAAGGAAGGACATCCAGTTTCCAGGTGTTGGAAATTCTTAGAGGCTTTAGAGGAAGCTATGCAACAACATCATATCTCCTCACCTCAACCATCTTCCTCTTCCATAGGGAAGGGACATGATTTGTCTGCACAAGCTTTGTATTCTGGTGCCACTTGGATTATTGATTCAAGTGCTTCTCACCAAATGTCTCACTCTCGCCAGCTAGTCACCACACTTTCCCATAGTGATACTTCACATATTTTTGTTGGTGACTCTACACAACTTGCAATTATAGGGTCTGGTACTGTCTCATTCCCCAGAGGTTGTCTATAGGATGTACTTCTTGTTACTGATATTTTGACAAACCTCCTTTCATTTTTTCAGATTTTCCATTCTGGCTCTGGGAAGAAAGTTGATTTCTCCCCACATGATGTGGTTATTCGAGACCTCCATGATCCTGATTTGATTGTGGCCACTGGCAGTGTACATCCTTAGTCTTGCCTATAAAGTTTTGATGGCTTCGAGAGTTC
This sequence comes from Thuja plicata, assembly GCA_018584345.1. NCBI lineage: Eukaryota > Viridiplantae > Streptophyta > Pinopsida > Cupressales > Cupressaceae > Thuja > Thuja plicata. The sequence goes on along the minus strand of MU227509.1, from coordinate 2,078,536 downwards.
AGATTCTTTTGGGGTCTCTCTTGTGGTACATGCAAATTCAGTGAGTAGACTTTGGCATGAGCATTTTGACCATGTCAATTATAGATACTTACAACATATGAGTACATAGGCACTTGTGCGTGAGCTTCCTTTGATTTCCTATACTGATGGTTTTTGTCAAGGTTGTGCTCTTGGAAAACATCACAGGGATCCTTTTCCTACAGGTCATTCCACTTGTGCTAAGGCACCTTTGGATCTAGTACACAAAGATGTCATGTCATTTCTAACTCATTTTTTAGGGGCTCACTATGTGCTTACTTTCATTAATGAGTTCTCCAGACGTACTTGGGTATATTTTCTCAAGTACAAATTTGATGTCTTTGATACCTTTTGTGTTTTCAAGACATTTGGGGAGAAGCAATCTGGTCACTCTATCAAGAGGATACACACCTACAATGGGGGGGGTTTGTGAATCAGGTTTTCAAATATTTTTTCACTGAGCATGGTTTACAACATCAGTTGACAGTTCCACACACCCCTTAGTAGAATGGTGTTTCTGAGAGAAAGAACATAACTTAATGGGAGATGGAAAATTGTATGCTTCAGTCACAGGCTATGTAGCCTTCTTATTGGGCTGAGGCAATCAATTGTGGAAACTATATTCAAAATTAGATGCCTCATAAGGCATTAGGACATATGAATCTTGAGGAGGCTTGGTCTCAAATCAAGCCTGATGTTTCCACATTCTGAGTCTTTGGTAGTGCAGTTTGGGAATTTATTCCAAATGCTCAAAGGAAATCCATGGAGAGGAAGAGTCGACCACTCATATTTATTGGCTATTGTGAGGATGTTAAGGTGTACAGGTTGTTTGATCCTGATTCCAGAGAGGTCTTCTTTCGACGGGATGTCTAGTTTGATGAGTGCTATCCTCTGATGGATTCTCCATCACCAACTTCTCCCTCACTATCTTCTCCTCCTTGTTCATCTCTTGAGAATTATTTTTCTCTTTATGATGATGATGATGATCCACCATCACCACCACCTACTCCACTTATGCCCCAGTGGGCCCATTTTATAGTTGATGCAACAGGTTCTTTGGCTGGTGGCTCTACAGATAGACGTCGTACTCGATCTTAGACATCTGGTTCTAGCCTTCTAAGTCATGAAATTTTGGATGACCCTCATAAGTTTACAGAGGAAATAGGTCACACAAAGTGGGATATGGCTATAGATGAGGAGTATTTTTCTTTGATGAAGAATCATACTTGGGATTTGTGTTCTCTTCTGAAAGGGAGAAAGTTGGTTCGATGCAGGTGGTTGTACCATACCAAGTATGTTGTTGATGGTTCTATTGACAATTATAAGGATTTTCTCATTGCAAAGTGGTTTTCTCAAGTGGAGGGTATTGATTACTCTGAGAACTTTTCTCTTGTTGCCAAGATGAATTCTATTCACCTTGTACTTTCACTTATAGCTTCATAGGGATGGACAATGTTTCAGATGGATGTGAAGAGTGCTTTCTTACATGGAGAACTCTAGGAAGAGATCTATATGGAGCATCCCCCAGCGTATATACAAGACTCTTCCTTAGTTTTCACGCTTTGGCATTCATTATATGGTCTCAAACAAGCCCCTCAGGCTTGGTATGAGAAGATGGACTCTTTATTGCTCTCTATATAGTATACACATTGCCACTCTAACCACACAGTGTACCTTCAATGTCAGGGGATTGAGATTTTCATACTTGTGGTCTATGTTGACAATCTTCTCATCACAGGTAGCTCATCCTCTATGATTCAGGATATCCAGCGTGCATTGATGGAGCAGTTTGAGATGACCAATCTCGGTATTCTGCATTACTTTTTGGGCCTACATATTATATAGTCTTCCGATGGGATTTCACTCCTTTAGCAGAAGTATGCTCTTGATATGCTTCACAGATTTGATATGCTTGATTACAAGCCTACACCTACGCCATTTCAATCAGGATTTGTGTTGTCTTCCACATGTCCTACACCTTTAGTGGATTCCACTTTGTACCAACAGTTGATTGGAAGCTTGTTGTATTTGACACACACCCATCCTGATCTTTCCTTTGCTGTTGGACTTGTCTCTAGGTTCTCCCATGATCCTCATGAGATTCATTGGCAAGCTGCCAAACATATTTTGTGGTATCTTTGAAGCACTACACATTTTGGCATTCACTACAGATCAAGTTCACCACACATCATTGGATTCACTAACTCAGATTGAGCTGGTGATGCTAATGATCAGAGGTCTACTTCTGGCTTTGCTTTTTGCCTTGGTTATGGTCCTATCACATGGTAATGCAAGAAACATACTATTACTACATTATCATCTATAGAGGCTGAGTATCGAGAAGCGGTGTTAGTGAGTCAGGAGATTTTATGGCTTTGACAGTCTATGACTGAGTTTGGGTTTCCTCCTGATAGTCCCACTATTCTTTGTTGTGACAACCAGAGTGTCATACACATTTCTCGCAACCCAGTGGAGCTTCATTGCACCAAACACATTGAGATCCACATGCACTTCATCAGATAATTGATTTAGGATGGTGCTCTCATCTTGGAGTACATACCTACAAAGGAGCAGGTTGCAAACATCTTCACTAAACCTTTGGCCACTTCACGCTATCTCCAGTTGCATGCTATGCTATAGGTGAAGTAAGGTGTCCTTGGGGGGTCTCAGTGAGGATAGGTCTTCCTTCATGTTTTTTTTAGCATGCTTTTTTCCATCTCTTTTTTGAGTATAGTTTTTCCCATGTGGTTTTCTCTATTTCTCCACTTTACAGAGATTTGGTTGTGATTGGGTACCTGATCAGGCCTTGTTGTCGGGACCCAAATTTACTACTTCTAGTAGTTGCTTCTAGGTTTTTTCTTCTCCCTAAGTTTATCTTAAGGGGGGTGTTGGAGTAAAAAGGTATTTCTATGTTAACTTATTAATTAAATCATTGTTGATTTAATTGTTTAAGTCACCTTTTTATCTCTTGTTCACTTAAGCTAAACTTTAGGCATGCAATAATTAATTATTTATTAATTATTCATGCAACCTAGGTTTCTCCACCTTCTTGGTGTTTGATCTCCTTTATAAGGACTTATCTCTTTGTATTTTATCATTCCCTCTCTGAATGAATATTTTGTCTTTCAAAACATTCTTGTCTCCAAGCTTTGCTTTTGTAACAGGTTATTTTTCATGAAGTGGATCTTGTTGGTTGAATTCTATGAATTATAAAAAGATTCCCCAAATTGATCACTATTCAAGATACGCTTTTTGACAACCTTAAATATTTATAGGATTAGGGGTTCCCAAACTGTTTAGCTCGATGAAGATTGTGACAGTGTCCTTAAAAATAGGGCTAGTAGGGATAATTGTCTCAAATTCAATGAAAAGGTGATGAGATGGATTCAAAGACCAAAACCAATAGTTATAGGGTCTTCCCAACTCCCAACCACCACTCTCCACTCATTAGTTCCCTATGTTCAATCCAACCCTACATCCAAACATTGACTGTTACTTTCTTTCTCCTAGTCGAGCACTAACAGTCTCGCCTAGGGAAAGCTTTTAAAATTCACAAAACATGTTCCCAGAAGCTATACAAAATAAATTATAATATAAATAGGTTCCACTCCATGTCCTCCATGGGCCATTAAGATCCCATTTTGGGAACTCACCATGGAACTATTTCTATACAAAGAACCGTCTCACTGTCAATGCATAAACCAGGAAGGATTCTTTTCTTTTCAACACTCAAAACTAAATGAAATACTACACTAAGTAATTATAGAGTAATGAAAAAATCACACGAAACTAAATATCACACCAAAACAAGGATTTCAATCCATTTACAAATCTTTCCAATTGAAACTTGCAGACTGTGTAAATATAGAGAATTGCTACTGTTATCCTTCTTGAAAATCTAACCAAAATTAGTCCAACCTCTTTAAAGGGTTTAAAAAACCCTTATATAGGTCCCCTAGGAATAGAATAACCACCTAAGCCAACCATAACTACCCTTAGGTAAAATTACAACTTTTGTCCAAAAGTTATCGAGCAACATTTGGAAGTTGCAAAAGTTGCTCATGCAACTTTTACAACTTTTACAATTTTTTACTATTTTTTGCTCCAACCCCATGGATGGGTTATACAAAGACACAAACCATGTCCTAGACCTAAAAACACCCTAAATATGCCCAAGTAAGCATTCTAGGTGCCAATTACACATTTTGTCCCATTTTTGGCATTCAGGACATCACAAGGGTCGCTTGGACCAAAGAGCACAAAACTAACCAAACCACATCACACCAATCCTAAAAAACCTTATTCTAAACCAAGAATTTTAGGAGGTATTTCAAATCAAAATTTTAGGGCTGAAACCCCTAGGTGCTCCTACACCATGCTCCCACTTAACAAAGAAGTCAAGCTACTCCTGGAGACAGTAATGCAGGATCTATTCCCAACTTCTTGAAATAAGCTTTTGCAACCCATGTAGATATTTATTTAAAGATATTTTGTGATATAATAGTTTCAAAGTTACACTAACTTTAATGTTAGATTACATTTGTCTTGTGGATAGGTTCCTTGGTTCGTGTTTATATGTTTCTTTGTTTCAGGTGAATCTTGAAGGCCCACTTATGGAATCACTTCCTCTTCACATGTCCTATAACTTCAAGAAGAATACATTAAGACTTGGATCAAGAAAATCAAATCTCTTCCTTATATTGAAGATCAAGTTGCAGATTTTGTAAAGATACATTTCATTGCAAAAATTTGGGTTTGATACCCATTGATGTAAACACCCCAAGTAAAGATTAAAGGGGGGTGTTGGAATTAATAATATTTCCTTGGTCTTTTATTTAAATATGGATTATCCAAGGTATCATAAAATGTAATTTGTCGTCTAGTCCAAGTAGGAGGACAAATCATTTCTTTTATTTCCTTTATTAAGGAAATTAGCTTATTCATCCCTAAGAGGATTCTCACACTTGACACACACTTAATGTGAATGTGGAATTCATAAAACATGAGAGTTACATTCTAACTCCATCACTCATATATTTTTAAGAGATGCTTCTCCACACACTTCAACACTAATTTTATCACTTATACTTCTTTATTCTCACATTCTCAACTCTTGCTCTCTCATTTTTGTAATGAGATTCTTGCTCACATTCTCTCTCTTTCTCTAGGATTTTTTCCTCATTCATATTATATACACAAGGAGTTTTCTTGTTTTTTCCCCTTTCAAAATACTTGTCTCATTGTGTTGATTTTGGAGCATCTTGATGGTTTTGGTGATAGATCTTGAAGCAATCTCTCATTCATTGTGTTTATGGTAAAACACTTCTTTTTTCTTCACTCACTTGGATTCTTTCCTTTAGATATTTTCATTTTTGAATGTTTCTTACAGTAAGCCCACTGTAAAATCCATGCTGATACATTCCCATGTCCTATTGGGAATGGGAAAGGGTTGATAGAGACCAACATTGGAACTAATAACTTTAGCTTTTTGGCACACAATACATTGTTCTACATACTTCCTCACATCTTTTTTCATTCTATGTCAGTAGTAGAATCTCTCAACCAACTCAATGGTCTTACTAAGACAAAAAAATTCCATTGAGACTTCCAATATGATTTTCTTGTATAATATTTTCCCTCATAGATCCCTTGGGCACACACAACTTTCCTCCCCTAAACAATAACCCATTATGCAATGTGTAGTCTACAAGTTGACTATGGAAATGGTTCTTGAACTCTACACATACCTTGTAGGCCTCTGAAAAGTCTTCATCTTCCTCATATAGATCCTTAAAAATTTCCATGCCTATATTATGTAACTGCACTTCTTGGACAGTAAAAAGCCTCATGCTTAAAGAATCAACAACCTTGTTAATTTGAGCTTTCTTATGCTTAATAGTAAAGGTATAGGCTTTTAAAAATTCTATCCACTTGATGTGCCTATTGATTAGCATGTCTTGGGAGTTGATATAACTTAAGGCTTGGTTATCAGTGAATACTACAAATTCCTTGGGTAGGAGATAGTGTCACCACTTCCTAAGAGCTTCTACTAATGTATAGAGCTCTAGATCATATGAGGAATGCCACTTCTTAGCCTCATTTAACTTTTCACTATAGAAAGCTAGTGGTCTGCCCTCTCGGGCTAAAACAACTCCCACTGTTATGCTACTAGCATCACATTCCAAGGTAAACAGTCTATCAAAACTTGGTAATACAAGGATGGGTTGGGTGGCTACTTTTTGTTTCAACATCTCAAACCCCTAATTGGATTCCTCAGTCAACCTAAACTTGGTTTTCAACTCACCTTTAATGGTATCTAAGAATGGAGCATAGATTGCACTAAATCCCTTAATAAAATTTCTATAAAATTGGGCAAGCCCATGAAAACTTATTACCTCAGTACTAGATGCAGGAGTAGGCTAGCTGAGTATAGCCTCCACTTTGCTAGGATCCATCTTCAATGTCCCTTGTGAGAGCACAAATCCAAGGTACACCAATTCTTGCTTCAAGAACTCACACTTCTCCAAGTTGATGTTGGCAAGTGATTTTTTTGGTATGCTATGAGACACTTGAGGGTTGTCATTTATGACAACACATATGATATAATGATCGCTTGGAGTCAAGTATATTTTTGGAGATATAGTCTTCAAAATGACTAAGTATAGAAATATAAGTACAAAATATAACAATATTGTTTTGGAAGATGAAGATCATATATGATGTTTGATGACTTGCACGCTTAGAGGAAGACATTATGGGATATGTATGACCTTTAGTTAAGGTAGCTTGTGTTTTGGTGTTGATCGCAGAGAGTTAGAGTGTTTTGAAAACATGCGAAGACAGTAGAACAATAAAATAGAGCAGTTGAACAATCATGATGGTTGAGGGAGTATAAGGTCAAATCCAAACATGCTATGTTGGATTATTATAGTGAATTATTTATACTTTGATAATACAAGAGCATTGACATTGTATTTACTTTTTGTATAAGTATTTATTCAATTTTGTATTGTATTTGAGATCCGACTAGATGATGAAAAATATATATTTATATATGAAGAACATTTTGTAAAGCGAAGATGTGGAAGAGATATTAGAGATGACTGATGGCAGCTGCGAGATCATAGGTCGAGAGATATTGTTAAGAGCTACAACTGGAACTTCTAAGAATTGGTGATGCTTGTTTTTTTTCATTACCGATAACACTTTGTAATATAAGTATTGATTGTAAGAGCTGTAAGCTCAGTGTACCCCTAATAGGGTGTTGTATACCTTTAACAAGGTTGATATTCCTTTAACAAGGAAATGTACTATGTAATACTCAGCTCCTAACAGGGCTAGGTATCCTAATAGGGACATTATACTTTAGTGCATGCTTATGGGTACCATCCCCATCGGGGTTTTCTCTTGGTCAGGGTTTCCTCGATGACAAATAATGGTGTAATGAGTTGTGTGTTATTTTCTTATGTTCTTTTCATTTCTACAATCATATGGTTTATTTGGAATTGGTTTAAGTGTAATTTAAAGTGGTGTAATACTAATTCACCCCCCCTCTCTTAGTATTAATTAATCCTAACAATTGGTATTAGAGCTATTGGCCCTTGAAAAGAAAGTTTAACAACTTAAGGGAGATCAAGATGGATTCTATAAGTTTGGAATAAATTTTGAAGCAACACTTGAAGACCTTGAAAAAGAAAAAGCAGAGAATGGTGACTTGAGATTCAAAATAAGAAGAGTTGAGGGATTCGTTAAGAAACTAAAAGACCAGCTTGAAATTTACAGGATTTAGAGACATGATCTTATGGTTTAGATAAAAGAGGACTCAGACAATCATAATTCATATCAAATGAAACAACTTGAACAAGAAAATGATACTCTAAAGCTTAATCATGAAACATTGGCTAAAGAGATTCGACAAGAAAAGGATGCTAAGAATAAAATTGAAGAAGCTTTGAAGGATGCTAATATTCTGAGGGGATAGATGAAGATTTAACTTGACCACTACAAGAACAAGTACCTGGAACTAGAGAAATATAATCAGATCATTAAAGATGAACTTGTTGAAGCAAAGAAACATATTGAGAGGCTTCACATGAGTAGTGACTTGATCAATGAAAAAAGAGATAGACAAAAGCCTAAAGGAGATGTGACTTGTGTTGGCTTCAATGAAGCTGAATGTTCTAAGAATCAAGAAGAAAAATATGATGCGAAGACTGATGGAGAGAAACATATTCTTGAAGAACCTAAAGAACAGATCAGACCTTTCAGAGGTAGATGTTTTGGATGTAAAAATATTGGATGCATGAAGAGAGATTGCAGAGGTAAAGCCCCTTTTAAATATTTTTCTAGTTATTGTTATAATTGTCATGCATATGGGCACAAGAAAGCAGAATGCGGGAAACCTGATCAATCTAGATATAGACAAGATAACAACAAAGGAGAATCAACAATTAAAACCACATGTTACAAATGTAATAACCTTGGGAACATTGAAAGGTATTGTAAGTTGCATGTAAATCAGAATATACCTCCTCCTATATGCTACAAATGTAACAATCTAGGGAATATAGAAAAGTTTTGCAGGTATAATAGAGTAGACAATAGAAGAGTACCACCTCCTATGGATGCAAAGAGGAATGACAATGATACTGGTAAGAGTTTGCAGAATACAAAATTGAATTTGAAAATTTTTTCAAGAAAGAAGAAGATAACAAAAATGGTAAGGTATGGAAAGTCAAAGAGTCAAATGATATATTAGTTCAGGGAGAGACAATAGATGCTATTGAATCTTTGCCTGATGCTAACAAAGTTGACTCGACCTAAATGGCTGAACATGACCTTAGGGGGAGCATTGGATGAAGATACCAGATTATATCCAGCCCCTGATTCTGAGGAGTAAGCTCATGCAAGCTTGGTTATAGTGTATGCAGACATTATGGAACCTATATCTATGATCGCAACATCTGAAGATTCATATTCTCTGATCGCAAGATTTGTGATTGACTAGACAGTGTGTGGAGTTGAGTTTATTGGGTAAAGTGTATTTTCTCACTTAGAAATGAATAAAAGACATCTATGTTACTTATTTCTTCACCATTTGAAGACAAACGACTGAGGAGAGCAAAGTGTAGATCTTATCAGCCTACCAAGCAGCCACATTGATTGATCGAAGCGAAAGTTCATAATTCAACGTGTTTAAGGTATTTATACTATCTACTCAAGAAGAAGTTATGGATGAACCATTGATTTATGATGTTGTGGATAGACCTAGATATAAATTCAAGAAACATTCATTCAAGTCTTGTGAAGATGACCCTGAAGGATCTTTTTCCCAAACACCACATGACATCTTGCACGTAGAAGATATTAGGGCTTATATACATTGCAAATATGAGACATTGGGAGATGATGAGATTGCTACCGAAATGGGAGACATGTTAGGTGATGATGGTAAAATGAAGGATGCATTCAAACACCTAGAAAATCTAAGCATTATGAAAATGATGGACTTGTATGAATTCAAGGAAGAATAATGGTTCAAAATTATACTTTGTAGAGTTCATGACCAATTCATTTGGGTAGGAGAGCAACCTGTTAAGATATGTAGTTAGTTGATTCATGACATAACTTTGTTAGACAACAGTGGAGTTATCCCTATAGCAGAAAAGAGTATAAAGAAACAAGTTGAAACCCTAACACATTCAAAATGGGACATGTGAGCAATGACAGTGAATGACATTTTCCTACAAGATGTAAGACTTGTTGCAATGATACTTGGATATAAACTTTACTACAAAAGTAGACCTAATTCAATCTCAGTAAGAGTTATTATTATGGCTTATGGGATGGTAAAGGAAAACACTACATTCAACCTATGCAAGGTTCTGACACATTAATTTTTAGAAAATGTGAAGTTAATCAAGAAGGATAAATCTAAGGCTTTTAGATTTAGCTCACTTCTAGTTCACATGTATATCCATAATGAGCATAAGTTCCCTGGCATGCACCCTAGAGCATGGAAAGACAACATACCCACTGGTATTCAGATATCATAGAGTTACATAAGACATCGTAGGAAGAGACAAAAAATCTTGTACCTCAGAGAAACACAAGCTCCACTAAACTAGATTCACCTCCCAAGGAACATAGGACTAAAAGAGAAGAGAAGAAAGTTGAAAAAGAAACCACAAATGAAAGACATTTATGGAAGCCGGGTTTGAAGATGCTAGAGAAAAGAGTTATTGAGCAAGGGAAGCTTGTCTGATTGGAAAAATACTATGATATATATGAGGTATCTAACAAAATAGAGAGAGAGAGAGAGAGAGAGAGAGAGAGAGAGAGAGAGAGAGAGAGAGAGAGAGAGAGAGAGAGAGAGAGAGAGAGCNGAGAGAGAGAGAGAGAGAGAGAGAGAGAGAGAGAGAGAGAGAGAGAGAGAGAGTACTTGAAGAACTCAAACCTTTGTTGAGAACAAAAGCAAGATTAGTGAAATTTATGGGAAGAATATATGATGAAGTCATAGACTGGGATACTCAAAAGGCATTAGATCAGATACTTATAAGGAATATTCTTGAGAATACTTCACCTCCTAAATCTACTATGCCTACACCTATAGGAATTGGAGAGATCTCTAAGGCAGTTGAGACAAATGTTGAGAGAAGTGAAGTAAGTATTGACAAGCAACCATATTTCTATGTTTATGGTGTGCCTGTGACCCTTGACACTTCACTTGATGAAAAATACCCATTTGAAGGAAACATTGATAATACAGTGGCATATGTAGAAGAGGGACAACAAGAGGAAGAGAAGAAAGAAGAATCAAAACAGAGAGATGAGATTGATACAACAAAAGAAGAAGAGGCAAGAGTTGAGGTAAAACATGAAATTGACACATACACTACTCTATTGTTGGCAAGAAAGGATAAATATATAGGCACAAATGTTGACATTATGGATGAGGATGAAATGACGAAACTATCCTTCATCAATTTCACAAAGGAAAAAGAAAGATCTGAGGCGAAAGGAGATAAAAAGGTTAAGGTAATCACTAGAGTAGTTGATACTATGAATAAACTACTTCCAGTACCTATTGTTTTTAAAGGAAAAGATGATGCAGAGAATCTAAATATGGCACTAGATGAATTTTATAGTCACTATGAGTCTTTAGTGAAGATCGGTGAAGAGAAGGCAGAGAAAAGATGTCTAGAGAAGAATTTGAAGGAAGTATGCCAGTCTATTTCATGGGACTTGGTCATTCTAAGATCATCTACATCAAAATCCAAAAGTTGTGTCACACATGGAATGATGTTATACAACTAATGTATGAACCTTATCAGACACATTCAAAATATTGAAGACATTATTGCAAAGGACAGGGCTACTCTAAATAGCATGATGGACAGTTTTGAGACCTCTTCACAATCTATAATGGAGATGGACAAAGAGGTATCAAAGATTTATGATAAGATGAATGTCTTGGATATAGAGAAACAGAGAGTAATGAAAAGATTTTCTTTGCTAAAGAGTCTAATCACTCCCAATATATCAATTATTGAATTTCATCTATCTGATATGGAGAAGACTGCAAATTCATTGACAAATTCTATGCCCATAGAGTTAAAGGTAGCAGAGACTTTATCCTATGCACTAAATGGACTAATACATGTTAGTCAGTTGTTGATAGAGTCATGAAATGCAAAAGTAAAGATCATGGAAGATTCCTTTCAAGATGTTCTTAAACTGGTGAGTAAGCACTAATTCTAAATTTTTGTATATTTTGAGTACTCCTTTACCATTGTTGTCAAAGGGGGAGAAGAGAAGAAAAAGAAGAAAAGCAGAAAAGAAAGAAAAAGAGAGAACAGTGAGTTGGGACACTTAGTCATTTTTGCTAAGTGTTGCCATCAATGCCAAAGGGAGAGATTGTTGGAAATTGATTTTTTTGGTATGATATGAGACACTTGAGGGTTCTTATTTATGGCAACACATATGATATAATGATCGCTTGGAGTCAAGTATAGTTTTGGAGATAGATTCTTCAAAATGACCAAGTATAGAAACAGAAGTACATAATATAACAATATTGTTTTGGACAACGAAGATCATATATGATGTTTTATGACTTACGCACTTAGAAGAAGACACTGTGAGATATGTATGACCTTTAGTTTAGGGTGCTTGTGTTTTGGTGTTGATCGCAGAGAGTTAAGAGTGTTTTGAAAACATGCAAAGATAGTAGAACTGTAAAACAAAGCAGTTGAACAATCGCGATGATTGAGGGAGTATAAGGTCGAATCCAAACGTGCTATGTTGGATTGTTATTGTGAATTATCTATAATTTGATAGTACAAGAGCACTACCATTGTATTTACTTTTTGTATAAGTATTTATTCTATTTTGTATTGTATTTGAGAGTCGACTAAATGATGAAAAATATATATATCAAGAACATTTTATAAAGAAAAGATGTGGAATAGATATTAGAGATGATTGATGGAAGATTCGAGATTAGAGGTTGAGAGATATTGTTAAGAGATACAACTGGAACTATCTAAGAATTGGTGATGCTTGTTTTTGTTCATTACTGAGAACACTTTGTAACATAAGTATTTATTTTAAGAGTTGTAAGCTCAGTGTACCCCTAACAGGGTGTTGTATACCTTTAACAGGGTTGATATTCCTTTAAGCAGGAAATGTACTATGTAATACTCAACTCCTAACAGGGCTAGGTCTCTTAACAAGGATATTATACTTTAGTGCATGCTTCTGGGTACCATCCCCACCGGGGTTTTCCCTTGGCCAGGGTTTCCTCAACAACAAATAATGGTGTAATGAGTTGTGTGTTATTTTCTTATGTTCTTTTCATTTCTGCAATCATATGGTTTATTTGGAATTGGTTTAAGTGTAATTTAAAGTGTTGTAATACTGATTCACTCCCCTCTCAGTATTACTTAATCCTAACAGTTGATAGCCAACTACTCCTCATGCAATCTCCTTAGCACAATCTCCAAATGTTCAAGGTGTTCTTACTTAGTCTTAGTGGATATGAGGATTTCATCAAGATAAACCACCACAAACCTTCCTATGTAGTCCTTGAGCACTTCATCCATCAATCTCATGAAGGTGCTAGGGTATTACTAAGACCAAATGTCATGACAAGCCACTCATATAGCCCTTCTATTGTTTTGAAATTTGTCTTCCATTCACCCTCTTCCTTAATCTATATTTGATGGTAACCACTCTTGAGATCCAATTTTTTTAAGTATTGAGCCCCTCCAAGGCAGTCCATTAGGTCCTTAATCCTAGGGATTGGAAACCTATATCTAATTGTTATTTTGTTTATTGCTCTGGAGTCATTTCAAAGTCTCCATTTACCTCATTTTTTTATGCTAACACCATTAGCACTGCACAAGGACTTATGCTCTTCTTTATTAGACCTTGATCAAGTAACTCTTGTACTTGTCTTGCTATCTCCTTATTTTTCTCAAGAGTCATTTTATATGTAGCTTTATTGGGCAATGATGCCCTAGTATGAAGTCAATTTGGTGACTTACTATCCTCTGAGGTGGTAGGACTATAGGTGACCCATCACTAACCATATCTTTGAACTTCTCCAAAAGTTGTTGTACTTCTTTAGGTAAGGGTGTTGGTTCAGTTTTCTTCTCCTCCTTAGTCTTCATCATAACAAAAAATAATTCTTCTCCATCTCTCTTGAGGACTTTTAGGAATTATTTTCTACCTACTACCAACAAATTAGGACTATTTGTCACCCCTTCTTCCTACACCAAAGACTGAATCTCGTATGTTCCTCCATCCTTCTGAAATGAGTAGGAGTTCTTCTCCACATTGTGCATGGATTTCCTATCAAATTGCCATGGTCTTACCAATAAGAGATGGAAAGCATCCATAGGCAGTACATCACACATAATATTGTCATTGTATTCTCCAATTGCAAATTCAACCCATGCTTGTTTATTGACTAAGACATGTTGTCCTTTATTCAACCATGTCACTCTATAAGGATGGTCATGAGGTATCCTAGACATTCCAAGTTTACTCACTACTTCTTCTAAGATTATGTTATCAGTTGACCTTGAGTCAATGATCACCTTCACACTTTGCCAAGAATCTTACACTTCACCTTGAAGAGTGATCTCCTCTACTTAGGCTCTTCCCTAACTAGCTCTTTAATCAGGATTCTTCTTATCATCAAATTTCCCCCACAATCTGAATCAAGATTGATTTCAAGAGATTTGACACTAATGGTTTCTTCTTGCACATAATTTACCCTTTTGTCTGATTGAGAAGATTTTTCTTTATTAGGGAACCTATAGGAAGGGTGTCCAAATTGGTGGCATTTATAACACTTCATGTTTTCAAAAGAGGAATCTCTACTTGAACCTCCAAATCTTTCTCTAACACTGCTTCTAGGACCCCTTCCTCTTCCTTAATTTCCTCTACCACTAGATTCATTATTCTTATCTATCAATCTTGACTCACCTTGTGTTCTAAAGTCATTTCCCCTACCACCATAGTTACCTCTTTGACCTCTTGAGTCTCTACCTCTTCCTCTGCCTCTGCTATTGGCTTCATGTTTTTTCTTTCTCTTTTCTTCTATCTTTAGAGCCAATTGGTAACATTTATGCACTATGGTAGGTGTCAACAAACTTATCTCCTCTTTTATACTTCATCTTAGTCCATTAAGATAACATGCCACTTTGATACTTTCATCTTCTGTCACCTTGGACCTTAGACATAATTTGTAGAATTCTTGAGTATAGGCACTTACCTCTAACTCTTTTTGTCTTAAATTTTGTCTCTTCTTGTGGAGTTGTATCTCATAATCTTCAGGAATATAAGTGTCCCTAATATTGGCTACCATACCTTTCCAAGTAGAGATAGGATTATTTCCTTCTTTTAACCTCTCATCTTGCACAAACTTTGACCATGTGAGGGCAGCTCCCCTCAATCTAGTCTTAGCTACTTTCACCTTTTGGGCTTCAGTCAGATTCTCACACTCAAAATGGTTTTCTAACCCTTCTATCCACTCCCTCACTACCTCTGGCTCCATCTTTCTACTGAATAAGGGCACTCCTTCTAGTGACTTTCCACTCATGGATTTCAAAGCCCTAAGGAATGAATCTTCTTGTAAAACAGGATCAGGCTCTGGAACTTCATCCTCAACTATTACTGACATCCCTTTACCTTCTGTCTCTTTGATTTTTTCACTTAATTCTTCTATCTTGGCTTGCACTTCACCAAAATTACTCTCCATTTCTACTAATCTTTCCCTTATGAGTCTATTCCCCTCCTCCTAGTCATCATCCTTTCTTTCCAACTCTACGTTGGTCACCATTCTTGTTTCACCCACTAACTCTAAATCAGACATATACTTCCTAGGCCAAATATTTCATGGCTCTGATACTAATCTGATAGGGAGGTTCCTCTCTTAATTCATCTTGACTCTACTTAGGACCTTTCTAGACCTAATAAGGGTTTATTTCCAACCCTAACCTGGGAGGAAACACCTAGTTTCTTTCTCCTAATCCCCAAGGGCCTCTCTACCAAAGGTGGATCAATACTTCTCTAAACCTACTATGGTAGATTCCACAAACCATCAAAAACTTTCACCAATCACTTTGCAAGATTAGAAACACTCCAATTTCATCATACTAACTCCCCTTTTGAAGTTCTAGGTTCACTCTTTGTTCATTTCTTCATGAAGTTCAAAATTGCTTCATTGAAGGGCTAGTAATTCCTTGTATCCCTAACCAGACTCCTAAACCCTAATAAATCACAAATTCCCAAAAGAATCCCCAAACTGATCACTATTCCAGATACCCTTTTTGACAACCTTAAATATTTGTAGGGTTAGGGTTTCCCAAACTGTCCGTACAGTACCTCTATGAAGACTATGACAATGTCCTTAAAAATAAGACTAATAGGGCTAATTGTCTCAAATTCAATGAAAAGGTGATGAGATGGATTCATAGAACAACACCACTGGTTATATGTTCTTCCCAACTCCTAACCACCACTCTCTACTCATTATTTCCCTCTTTTCAATCCAACCCTGCATCCAAACACTGGCTGTTACTTTCTTGCTCCTAGCCAGGCACTGGTAGTCTCGCCTAGGGAAAGCTTATAAAATTCACAAAACATGTTCCTAGAAACTATACAAAATAAATTAGAATTTAGATAAGTTCCACTCCACATCCTCCACATTCCATTAAGATCCCACGGTGGGAACTCCTCGTGGAACCATTTCTATATAGAGAACCCTCTCACTGGGAGTGCACAAACCAGGAAGGATTATTTTCTTTCAATACTCAAAACTAAATTAAATCCTACACTAAGTAAGTACATAGTAAGGAAAAAATCACATGAAATTAAATATCACACCAAAACAAGTATTTCAATCCATTTACAAAGCTTTCTAATTGAAACTTGTAGACTGTGTAAATACAATGAATTGCTACTGCTATCCTTCTTGAAAATCCAACCAAAATTGGTCCAACCTCCATATAGGATTTTAAAAACCCTTATATAGGTCCCTTGGGCTCAGAAAAACCACCTAAGTCAACCATAACTACCCTTAGGGAGAATTACAACTTTTGTCCAAAAGCTGTCGAGCAACATTTGGAAATGAGCAACTTTTACAATTTTTGACCTTTTTTTGCTCCAACCCCATGAATGGGTTATAAAAAGACACAAACCATGTCCTAGACCTAAAAACACCCTAAATATTCCCAAATAAACATTCTAGGTTCCAATTACACATTTTGTCCCATTTTTGGCATTCAGGACATCACAAGGGTCTCTTGGACCAAAGAGCACAAAACAAAGCACAAAACTAACCAAACCAAATAATACCAATCCTAAACAACCTAAACAACCTTATTCAAAACCAAGACCATTAAGAGGTATTTCACATCAAAATTTTAGGGCTCAAACCCCTAGGTGCTCCTCCACCACTTCTTTCACCAATACAAATAAAGGCCAAACTTTCTACATGGGATTTTTCTTATGTAAATCCTATGTAATGAATAGTATACTTTACTCAAGTGCTTCTCATCACATGACACATTACCAAGAAATTTTAATAGCACAATCATATTGTAGTACTTCATAACTTACACTGGAGGATTCTACATGTTTAATTTTGGGATTGAGTATTATATAGCTTGAGGATGGTTGTATTCAAGATGTACATTTGGTTCCTAATATTTTACCCAACCTCTTTTTTATGTATCAAACTTATCAATCTAACACTAATTGGAAAACTAATTTTTTACCACTTGAAATTTTTATTTTAGAGCTCAATGATCTTAATATTGTTCTATCTTCAGGAATCTTGATTATGCATCTTGACTGTACACGTTTGATAATTTTGATAATTTAGCAAAATCATCTTTTATAACACATGAAAATTCCTTGAGAAATATTTTTCATGTATATCTTTTTCATATCAAATATAGGTATCTATAATAGATGAGCACACAAGAATCAGTGACAAGTCTACCTTAAATTTTATTATAATAATAGAGTTTATTGTGGTTATGTGCTTGGAAAACATCACCAATATTATTTTCCCAGTGATCTCATATCATTTATGACTCTATTTTCAGGGGTGAACTTGTTGGATTAACTATGGAAAGTTAAGTACTGAGAGGGGAGGGGTGAATCAGTACTAATAAGACTTTTAAACCTATAATCTAATCATGAACCAAAAAATATATATTGCAAGTAGTCATGGTAAAGTATGTAAACTAAAACATGTAAACACAACTCATAACACCAAGATTTTTGGTCACGCGGAAATCCTTTGTAAGAGGAAAAAACTGTGGTGGGGATGACACCCACAAAACTTCACTACTACAACAAAAAGGGTATTCAGTTAGAGCTACAATGTTATATATTTATAGTAGGAGGGTAATAAGACTTATTCAGTCTACCTTGTGAAAGGATTTTACAATCTCTAATCTAAGAGATGTTCCCTATTAAAGGATTTACAATATAAGACCTATTAGGGCCTACCCAATAATGGGATTTTTACTACTCCTAATACAAAAAAACTTATTAAAAAATGTTTGTGTAAATGCATCAATCAAATGTGTTCAGACTCATTGTGCTTACTGACTTTATTACCTCAAACTATGCTCGGTAGCTCAATAAATTAAGCTATGCGTTACTTTGCATATATCTCCTTCACCTTTTAGCTCCACTCCATATGCATCATATCATCATCTTATGTATTATTTTTGTCTAATATTTTATATGACTTCCAAGCGGTTAATAAAGATCTAGGACTTCTTGTCTCAACGGTAGAGATTAAGTGGTGTAATATCGATTATGCTTCCAATGCATTATTCCTTCTTTATTTTTCATTGGTGGATCTGCCTCATGATCATGTAAAATCAACTTTTTGTAATCCCAATGTTCTAACTAATGCTTTCCTTGGGTTTTGTATAAAATCCAGTGCTTGGTGTCCAGATTCAATGTATCTGCATTGAATGATTATGGTGGCTCTATGAAACTTAGTAACATGCTCTATTCTTTCTCATTGACATAGTGTTCTTGGTTCGGTAATTATCACTGCTCAGTGACTTACTCACTTGGTAATTGAATCACTCGATAACTATCTTTGCTCGGTGCATGTCTCTGCTCGATGCATTACTATATTGCTTTATCGACTGTCTCTTTGCATTTTATCGACTGTCTCTTATGAACAATATGACTTTGGAAAAACTAATGACAACATAATAACTCAGGTAGGAGTAATATAACTATGTGCTTAAACTTATTTACAACTTCTCTAGATGTACAAAGTTTCACTTTCTCAAATATAAGAGTGGGGTCTATAATACTTGCAATACCTAGAAGACATTTTTGGAGAAGCATTATACTATTTTTATGAAGAGGATATGCATAAATAAAGAGGGAAATGTGTTGATTAGAATTTCAATATTTTTAAGTGAGCATGATATTTAACCTTATTTTGTAGTTCCTTACACCCTCAAAGGAATGGTGTAGATAAGAGAAATAATATAAAATTTTGAGAGATAGAAATTACATGCTTTAGTAATGAAATATAGATTCCACCTTTTGGGTTAAAGCAATCAACCATGTTGATTATATTAGGAATCACATGCCTCATAAGGTAAATTATAAAATATGACTTCCAAGGAGGCTTGGTCACATGTCAATCTTGATGTGTCTTCATTCTAAGCATTTTATAATAAGAGATTGGGCATTGATTCCAAATTATAGATAAAAATTCATGGAGAGAAAAAGATGACCACTATTATTTTTTTCGCTATTGTAAATATTTTAAGGCTTATATATTATTTGATCATGTTTCCAAAGATGTATTTTAAAGTGCAATGTCTAATTTTTTTTAGAGTTTTCCTTCAATAGATTATTCATCACCAAATTCTCTAGGTCATTATATACTCTTTCATCACTTAAGATTTTTTACTTCTTGAGGATTAGTATGTTGTTCTAGACCTACCACTTCCAATTACATGGATTTTCCTCGATGAGCTTGCATGACTCTTGATTCAACTAGATATTTTTCTATTAATCTTTTAAATTCATATCATACTCAAGTTTATAAACATTAGGTGCTAATATTTTGAGTCATGCCATTTTGAATAATCCTAAAAAAACTAATGAAATAGGCATTCTTGAGTGAGACATAACTATGGTTGAGGAGTATTCTAAATTTAGATAAAGAATTGTAGATCTTGTACATCTTCCTATTGTAATAAGGTTGGTTTGGTCTAAGTGGATGTATTGCACCAAATATATAGTTGATGGTTCTATTGATAAGTATAAGGGACGTCTTGTTACAAATGGGTATTCATAGGTTGAAGGTATCAATTATTTCAAGACCTTTGCTCATCTTGCCAAGATGGATTCCATTCATCGTGTGCATCCACTTGGTAGATCATAGGGATGGCCAATTTATCAAATGGATGTGAAGAGTGTATTCTTGCATGGTGATGTTTATATAGAGAATCCTCTAGGCTTTGTGTAGAAATATTCACTTTTTTGAAAGTTCATCTTTTATAATCTGTTCTCCAAAAATCCTCATGGGCTTGGTATGAGAAGATGGATCATTCCTTTATTTTTTTGTTCTATAATTTCATTATAGTCCTAAAATTTACATAGAGACATAATCTTGAATATGATCTTTTTATTCGTGGGTTGTATGTAGATGACTTTGATTCTTATAGCCAATTCATCTTCCATGATCTAGCTAGTTCAACAAGCATTGATGAAACAATTTGATATGATAGATCTTGGACTTTTGTATCACTTTCCTAGTTCACAAATCATTTAGTTTTCAAAAGAGATTGATATTTTTCTCTTGATTTTCTTCAATTTTTCTATTTTCTCTCAACTATTATACTCCTTCAATTTATGTTATATTGTATAAGTAATTAATTGGAAATATTTTGCATCTATAACATTCATGTCATGATATTGCTTTTATGATTGGCTTGAACTCCAATTTCTCTCACAAAACACATGAGAGTAATTGAAATTATATGACACTAACTCAAATTGGGTTGATGATAGAAATTATACTTTTTATTTTTGGTTTTGCCTCATTACATGGTCTTGCAAGAAGCAATCTAGTATTGTATTATTATCTATAGAGGATGATTTGGGCTAGCTAGGATATTATTTAGATCAATAATTGTTCACCAAGTTTACATTTCCTTTTGATAGTCCCACAATTATTTGGTGTGACAATAAAATTTCCATTTACATTTCACACAACTCAATAGAGCATCAATAGAATAAGAATTTTGAGATTCGCAAGAACTTTGTATGATAACTCATCTATGATGATTTTATTAGTTTGGAGTATTTTCCTATAGTGGACTAGGTTGTGGACAACTTCAAGAAGCCTTCATCTTTGCCTCATTATATTCAACTATGATCAATACTCGAGGTGAAGGAATTTTTCCTTTAGGGGCCCTCTCGATTCCAACATGTTTTTCTCTATTTTGGAGAGGACTTATTTCTCATAAATTTGTTTTTATTTGTTTTTGAGATATATGTTTTTTACATGAGTACCTCATATAACCTAGTTGTTGAGACATGTATTTTATTTTCAATAATTATTTTATGCCTCCCTAAGTTATACTTAAGGAGGGTGTTGGTGTGAAAAAATTACTTTATCTAGCTAGTTAGACTCGAGGAACTATTCACACCTTGTCACTTAAGCTTACTTGGTCCTTTTTTTATTATCTCATTTCATATGATTTAGAAACATGGTCTGATCTTCGTATGTCTTGGGGTTTTTATCCTCGGCCTTGTAAAAAGACTATTTCATTAAATTTTATTATACTATAACTCATTGTAGTAATGTAGCAATTCTTTAATGTAGCTCTCCATTGCATAAGGTTTTTCTTGGCTTTGATGATAGATTTTTTTAAACGTAATCATCTTCATTCTTCTAACAAGATTGAGTGGTTAAAGAGACAATTTATCATTATAGATATCAAGGCTCGAATTTTTAAAGTGACATCTAAATTAGAGTTCTAAGTTATGAATAGGCAAAGAGATTTTGATTTGAACCTACCTTTTAAAAAGTGTCTATATTTTAAGATTGATTTAGCTTAGTTGTTTTAAAACCCCCTCCTCTTATCCTCTCAAAGGATGTCATAAACCAATGTTCTCGCTCATACAATAGACAATTGTTTTACTAACCATTTGTGATCTCATACCACCATGACCCTAGTGTACAGAGAATATGTGATATTTATTTCCTCCACATGCTAAAGACTAACAAGCACTTCAATTTAAAATGCACTAACTACTATGATAATAAGGGTAGATCTTATTGCTTCTTATACATGTATTTAAGGACTGTATTAATTCTTTCAATAATGAGATTAGAAGTGTTTCAATATTTCTCTTTTTGAGGTAGCCACGATCAAATTAAACATTTTAAAGAGTTATTCTTATGATATAAGGTTGATTACCTTCTCCTATCATTCTACTTCAAACATCATGGATATTAACTCTTTAAGAATATTTAAATATTACAAGAAGACAACTTGGTGAATCTACTTGTACAAATTCCTTAATCATATCACTTGTGTCTAATGTAATATGCTTATACCTCTCGTTGATTTCAAAGAGCTTGTACTTATTTTAAGTACCATTTTGAAGAGGAATGGATCCAAATTCGCATCACCAAAATTCTCATTCCTTTATATGAATTGTTAATATAGTAAATTCTAGAATAAGATTTAATTATTGTATGTTGTTCTCCTTGCTTGACATAGTTGTTTTGGCTTAAAGTGCTCTCATACAAAATTCCTTATATTTTTTTTAGGAATTTAATCGATGAAAACAATCTTTACATTTAACTTATTTTTAATTTAACTCTTTTATTTATGTATAGTTATAACATTTTTCTTTTGCACCACTGTAAGTCTAGTTTAATTCAGTGTCGATTTTTACCACTTAGAATTGTGTATCACCTATAACTAGAAATATAACACCCAAATAAACATAACTATGTTAATCTATCTTAAAATATTAATTTTACCATAAATAATGTATTTAGTAATTTATGTTTTGATACAAATAAATGTGCATAAGGGTTGGGGTTGAACTATTAGGATGAGTAGAATGTGGAAAAAGGAGAGGAATAGGACTAGTATATGGTCTCTACTACAAGTTGATATATTATAGAAAGGTGGTAGGCAATTAATCTATTGAACTAAGATTATAATTATGGGTTCTATAAATGTTTTATTGAGATTGGATCACTCAATTTTGTGTCCTTTTAGGGCACTGGTGTCCTATACTAGCACAATCACATTTTATATACCTACTAGTAGAAGCCTATGCATCTATCATTTTCATTTATAAATTTTGTTTTGGTAAATAGTTGCTAAGGGGCAGCACCCTTTATAATAATAATAAAATGATTTACATCAATTTTATGGGATATCTGATGGCTAAATCCAAATTTTCAACTCCTATCAACCCCAACCAAACACTAAATTATCTATCATCTATTGTATACTAATACCTATAAACCAGAACATAAACTAATATACCATACAACTATCTGCTTGTGGAATGTGTCATATATACAAAAAGCATCCCTATTAAAAAAATTGTAGACTTAATTTACCGACCTCCATAATCCGTATTAAAGTCACCATTAATGAAAACATCATCTTTTCCTTCATCTTCTCACATGTATGACATGCAACAATGGCTATAGCAACAACAATGCATTCTATTTCATAGTCAATATGGGCATGGCTAGACACAACGTCCTCCACATCCTAATAGTCCTAAGAAAACCACTCTTCTCCCATTCCCAAGGACCTAGTTTTTATCCTCATTGAGAACACTTCCATTTTCTCCATCACCCTCTCCATCATCATCCTCTAGCATCCCTTCATCTATCATATATTTCCTAACCCAACCATCTTCTAGCTCTGAAAGAATGCTTTCCATCCACAACAAAAAGGAAATGCTCCTATCCTTTTCACCCCACCTTCTTTGAAGGCTCTCTAGCTCCAGAGATCAGGCGATAGGGTATTTTCTAACCTCCACTCCCCTTCCAAGTAACATATAAATTGTCCTTTATAAGACTATAGTCCATGTCAATGTTGAAAGATGAAACATTGGTGAATGCGACACATATAAGGGATCACCCCAATTAAACCCCTAGACTTAACTAAACCAAAATTAGTTGAAGAGTCTTTTTGGATTGTGTAATTATTGATCACTAATGCTTATATCTAGGAAAATAGCTCTTATGGGAAGTTCTACATAAGGGGGATTGAATTGTGTTATGCATGATGACCTCTAATATTTTAGAGGATAACTCTTCTTGATTGATATGGAGAAAAGGAGAGAAATAATAATACGTAAAATATAAACTAAAAGAAGCTATAAACCTATACTTAAGTTTTTTTCTCATGACATAGTATAATACAATTACATTGAAACTATTTTGCAGGAACTTGAAAGATTTTAAAACATGATTCAATCCTACAAATAAATATCATTGAAAATGTGGCAACATAAACACAATGATCACTTTGTTAAATATTATCTAAATAAGAAGAGAATAAAGCATTTCATGGTTTTAATAGAGACAAAAAATCACGATAGTAATAAAATGCACAATCCCACATGTTCAATCTCTATTATATTAATAACATAACATGCAAAGACTAAGAATCTATTCAAAATAGAAAATGATTATTGAAACTCTTTCCAAGTGTTGATTTTACAATGGTGATGAACCCACAAAATAAATCAAAGCCATGCTTTTATACAAGATTTTCCCCCTTTTCCAAAAGAGGGAGTTGCAACCGAAAAGATGAATTTGCTCTCTGCAGGCAGACCTTGTCATGGTAGTTGTTGAAACTAAATTATTGGGCAATGATGCTTGACTCCTCCTTGTATTGTGACCTTGCTAAATGTCCAATCCCACTCCTTGAGTTATAACTACCTTATAAATTAGCTAGAAATTGTGGCATCTAAAATCCCATAAGATGTTGACATGCAACATCACCCTACTTATTCCATGACTTTCCCATTTGGGGAATGAGGCAATATTACACTTTTTGGAATACTTCTAAACTATAGATAAGTCACAACTTGCACTTTTCTTACACATGGTATACTTCACAACTTTGGGAACATAATGCTAAATAAACCTTATTTGCTTGAGTTTTATTGAATCATGAGTGAGCCATATATCACATTGGTGCAACATTTAAAAACTTTATCTTTTAGCACTACGATAAAATATGCAAGGCAACATGTGGTGTCTACGAAGATATGCACAAAAAGGGAAGGCTAGTTCCACTACATTATATAAGATTGATGTGGGAAATCACCATGTGGTGCATCCACACAAAACGAAGGGAGAAATGATTCTCAATATGATAATAATTTGCACCTCTATGAAATGTGGCACACTTTTCAACTTCCATTACTCTTGAAAGATAAAACACCCTTTGAAATAAAGAATGAAACCATAAGCTGGATGGTATAAATAGTGAAGGCTAGGTCATATAAAAAATATTAACTTGATCTCCTACCTAAAGACTGAAGTAGATGAAATCTAAATCTTAGGTGAGCCTCATGGGCCTTCACATGTGGAGGTGTGAACCTAGAATCACCAGTTTGTGCCCAAAAATGAGACCCAAAAAATTAGATGCAAAAATTACAACTTTGAAAGTGCTAATTTGAGGGGATCCCAATTTACCTCTTAAGGTTAAACCTTTTTTATAGTGTCATAAATTTTTGATCAAGTTCAACCATCTTTGTAAATGATAAATTACTCAACATGTCGAATGTGGCCTCTATATAGAATTTTAGTTGTGCCAATGGACACAAAATTATGCCCACCACTGTAGCACTCGGTGAAGAGCTTAAGGATTGGAAAAATAACTGATCATGTTTATTTTCCTCCAAAAGTTGCTTTATTTAAATTATCAAAAAAAACTGAGCTATTAGGGAGGAAAGGATATGGGATTCCTAATTGGATTAGCTACTCAAGGTCCCCCCTTGTTTGTTTCATCACGAGCTCAAAGTCATAGTGACAATCTTTACCCTTCAAGGCCTCTAAACTAGATTTGATAAAATAGTTTGCCTTCTTTGGGGCCTATCTCCTATCTTCTATGTCCATCATTGCAAAATCATCATGTGTCATAGTATATAGCTTCTTAATCAAAGGCCTTGAATTTTCCGACTTTAATATAATGGATGCCAAAATTTGTTCGGCGACAAAATTGACCCCTACACTTAAATTTTATGAATTCATGATGAATTTGAGGATTGGTCACAGGGATGCAGTAATATCCTTTACCTACTCTAAATTAGAATTATAGAGATGTTTTAGCATTAGAATAATGTTGACTTATTGCTCAGATTTGGCCAACCTACTTTGCAACTACAAGATTTGGGCATCTTTATCCTTATTCTCCTGCTAGAGTTAGTTAAATTTTATACAATATAAAATAGTGAGCAATGGTAGGATTTAGATCACTCACCAGATTATATTGTGTGTTGGAATATAAACCCACCCTTAAACAAATCTGATTAGTAAAATCCAAAAAGGATGAAGGGATGCTAATGAAAGATCTAGGTAAAAGGGGGATTTGGGTATACCTAATGGAATAAAGTGTGATTATGATATGTGAATGTATGAAAGATACTTATTCTATGACAAAGGAAATGATTTCTAGCAAGATATGATATCAGATCTAATGCATAAACCTAAGTGCAAGAGGAAAAGAGGAAGAATGAGTTTACCTTTGAAGCTAGGAGGGAACATGTGAACTTTAGATCTAGATTTGATTGTCACAAAGCTATCAGAAAGAGAAATGGTTATGGATCTAGAACTATGGTGCCTATATCTTCCGATTGTGAAAATTGCAGATTCCCAGGACTATCCCAACTCAAGTCGTCCTAGACCTAGAGACGCAAAAATTGGTGAAATTTGTAGAGAAACTAACACTGGTTATGTAACTCTGAAAAATATAGATCCGAGGTTGCACCACCTTTTCCTACACACAAGAAACAAGAGGAATTTTTTGTGGAAAGGGACTTTCCTTGGTCAAGCCCTTGTATAGGAATTAACATTGAAATGAAATTAAAGTTGCATAGGGAAATAAAATATACATCTGAAACACAAATCACCTTATACCTCAATGGTGAGTTTCCTCTTTGGAGATGATCACAAGTGTTGATGAAATAGATTAGACTCCACAAAAACCCAATTGGAGATCATGAAACCAAATCCTTGAATGACGAATGTTGTAATTTTCCACAATGTTGGATTGAGGAAGAAAGAGAAGAAGAAGACTTGATGGATGAATATAGATATCCTCCCTTGATTGAAAACTCCTTCTCTTGATCTCCAATGGGGAAATAAGTAGATCTATGGAAGTTAATGTCTTGAATGCATGATGGAAATGATGGATTGAAGACTTAAAATGCTTGATGGCTTCCTTTCACTTGAATGCTTGATAGGCTTGAATGCTTAATAATATATGCCTTCACTAATGGATGCTTTCTTGCTTTCTTGAATGCACAATAGATCAATTTATAACACTTGCATGAAGATGAGATGTGAAAATGAGAGGAAGAGGTCTCCTTTTATACATATTTAGAGGCCCAAATTTTGCAAGGCTGGCCTCAATTAAGAATCTAGGAGAAAAAATTCTGCATCAGGCCCAAAGCCCACTAAAAAGTAGTGCCCTAGGACAAGGTTGACTTAGGTCATCCTTTCCTAGGCACAATTTTTTCAAATTTATCTTGGGACTAAGGGGTGTGTGCTAAAAGAGGGTGTTGAAAACAATAGCCTACCTGGAAATCAAGACAAATCCCAAAATCCCAAAATGCATGTAAAGGACCTAGATGGAAGATGAATCATGTGAATGTTAGAATAACTGAGATGGGGGGGGGGGGGGGGGGAANGATGGGGGGGGGGGGGTGGTGAATTAGTGTACTCAATAATAATTCCAAAAATCCAACCAAAAACTTATCTCTCAAATATAATACCTTCAGTTATCTTACAGTCCACTTTCAACAAGATGTATGCCATAAATAATCTTTAGCAAATATAACTGCTCGGTAAGATATACTGTTTATCTTTTCTAGACTTTACCGAGTAGATGAAAATAAAATTAGAGTTAACCGACCAATCTAGTTTCAATAATGTGTAAAGAAAATATCAATGCAATGAAACATATGCACATTTGACACATAGTGTTGGAGATTTGATTCTGAACAGTTGATTGATTGTATGTTTGTCATTGATGACAACATATAATACACAGTAGTACTTCTGTATGTACTTATCCATATGATGACATGAAGACTTGTGTTGATAGATACATGTTTTTGACATATTTATTATGCTATGTTCATACATGCAAACCTAGATATAATGTTTCAGTAAAGATATTTAATTCTGTTATTGACGGTTACAGTTCTGGAGGAATAACGGTTTAAGGCCGACGTATGTAACGTGTTTATTGAGTTGTGCCTATCTTTAGGATATGCATGTGTATATTCATGATGAGTTACAAGTTTTTGATATTAATCTAAAGGCACCAAGCATGTTTCAAGAAGATTGCAAAGTTATGGTTAATTTGGTGAAGTTGACTTAGTGAAGCAATGCGTCTATTCAGTTTATACTTGCGCAATTGTAATTATGCTTGCACGCTTAATAGAGCTAACAAGGATGTTATGAAGAGTTGTCTTATAGGTCCCATGATATCATACTTGGTGTATGTACTTATAGAAGGTCATTTGTGATAAGAAGTGTTGCGAAAGCCAGAGATAAGAAAACCAGAGCAGAGTGTTAAAGCAGCAGAGCTATATTTATCATATGTTGATAATATAGATATTGAAGTTGAAGCTTTCAGAATACAGTTAAGATTTTTATAGTTCTTTATAAGAGGTTAAAGCATCGACGCACAAAAGGAACTGATCAGACAAGCAATGTCACAAACAATAGTTCACCTTGTTGATACAGTGTGTATCAAATAACCAGAAGGTTGTAGCCTTCACCACTTGGACAGTGAGTCCTTGGATAGTGAGTCCTTGGACAGTGAGTCCACCACCCCTAACAGGGTTATTGTAAAAGACTCCTAACAGGGTCAGACCCTTAACCAGGTCACTATACTACTACATTGTAATGAACAACTCCTAACA
>MU227509.1:1993558-2028017 GCA_018584345.1 Thuja plicata | reverse complement strand
TAATGCACTCTAAGACAAAACATATAGCTATCAAGTATCATTACTTGAGGGAGCTAGTACAGAAGAAGGAAGTGAGACTGGAATATGTGAACACTAAGGAATAGTTGGCAGACATATTTACAAAAGCATTACCCAAGGATGCTCATGAGTACCTAAGAGGTAAATTGGGGGTAATACCCCTAGCTGAGGCTAACTAGTTGGGAATGGTACTATTGCATCAAATGTTTTAATCAGAACACTTGACACATTGATGCACAGTAAGTCACATTTTTAGGATGTAGCCTAAAAACTGTGAAGAGAAAAACTAGAACATAAAATTAAATCAGTCATACACAAAGATGATAGAAATAGCATGATACAAAGATTAGAACAGAAGAATCTGCATGATGAAGATGTCAACATCTTTGGCATTGTTGTCAAAGAGGGAGATTATGTCTAAAACAACAAGTAACAACAAATACAAGAGAGATATTACTGAAAGAGGGAGCTGAATAGTAAATATCAGTGTGATTATAGACATAGAGGGAGTCAGAATGAAGCTAAAGACATTAATGAAGATTTGTTCATATCAGGAAGACAGGCACTTTTTGGATTGTATGGTAACTTTGGTTGGAAATGATTGGTTTATAGTTCGGTGTTACCATCAATGCCAAAGAGGGAGATTGTTGGAAAGATTGCTACAATATAGACAATTATTATTTTGTCATTGATATCAAACCTTAATTAGTGAGACTATTGTTGTATGTTTGAGTACCTTATCCATTGATTGATGAAGATTTGAAAAGAATGGGATAACAAGAAGACCAAGGAAATGGTTGAGTTATGAGTATACACCAGGGTAATTGATCATTTGGCACTTTGGCAGAGTGATACGTTGTTTATCTAGCACTGACAGTAAACTGGAAGGTGAACGCCGAGCAAAGCAAATTCAATGCTGAGCAAATTGAAAGGTGATGCCAAGCAAAGAAAAGATGATGCCGAGTGCCAGTGAAATGCTGAGGGAGACAGTGAAATGCCGAGTAACAGTATTTTGATTATTAATGAGATTTGAGATCTATGACCAACATAATTGATTTTATTGGGATATGCATTATTAATTAAGATTGGTCCATATTCATTTAATGCATGGGAAATCTTTATTAGCGCATGGATTCAATGGTTAATTAATGAATGTATTGGACAAATAAATTAAATGTAAAGATAGAAAGATCTGTTGGATCTAACCTAACCTAAGATCTGCGATCTTGATTAAGCGGCAAAAGATTTATCTAACCTAGATGAAGAGGTATAATATAACCTACTGTGGTTATTGTTATTGTATCCAAGTGTAAGGAGAAGTTGAATGCAAAGTGTTGCATGGTTAATTGACTGATTGGCAAGACCTAAGCAAAGAAGGTTGAGCAAAGAAGTAGAGAGAGATTGCTTGATGAATTTCCAAGAAGATCTAAAGTTTGAGATGAAAATGGAGGCCACTCAGTAAATTAGCATTAGAGCTAAAACTGGATCTGGATTTGCAAAGTAAGTTGTATGTATCAGACCACACCTGCTAATTACTTTCTAACCATTGCAATAGTTCAAATCCTTTAACCAGGTTGACCTAACAGTCATTGTATAAATCCTTTGAACAAGGTGACATTCAGATTGGAATGTTCTAAGTCCTCTAACAAGGCCACTCCTAACAGAGTGATTAAATCCTTTAATTAGGTCACATTTGATAGTGTGTTTTGTAACCTTTAACAGGGTTGGCTCCTCACAGGGCATCACTTCAGAAGAGTGAAATTTTGGTAGCATGTTACTGGTGGTTTTTCCCATATTGGGTTTTCACGTTAAATCATGGTGTCAAAATGTGTGAATGTTATTGTTGTGTTTTACTGTTAAGTTTCTGCAAGCATATTTCATTAGCACAATAAACTGCACACTTTTATTGTGTATTTCCGCCGAGCATATCTGAGTTGTTGAAGTTGATTTAAAGTTTGATATGGACACATCTAGACCTGAGGATAACTGATTCACCCCCCTCTCAATTATTCTAAATTCATATTAACAGTAATCCCATGCTCATTACAAAAGTTAGTGAATTCATTAGAAATAAATTCTCCTCCTCTATCCAATCTTAAACATTTAAGTTCTTTTCCACTTTAATTTTCAAATTTAGCTTTATACCATTTGAAAATCTTCAATGCTTCAGATTTCTCTTTTAAGAACATGACACTCATCATCCTAGAATAGTCATTAACAAAAAGAATAAAGTATCTATCACCATAATAGCTCTTTGTTCTCATTGGTATACATAGGTCAATATGGACTAACTCTAGAATATCATTAAATGTGTAGGTTTTTCTCTTGAAACTAGACTTTGTCATTTTTCCTATTTGACAATTCTTGCACATAACATGGTCGGGCTTTGAAATACTTGGTAAGCCTATCACTTTTCTTTTCTTACTTATCTTAACCATGTTGTCACAATTCACATGACATAACCTTTTATGCCATAACCAAACGTCTTCATTTATAGCCAATAAAAAAGTGGTCTCAATATTATCAAGATATAATAGATTGCCTTTTGTTTGTTCACCAGTACCGATCAACTTTCCTATTCCATTATAGATCATTTCCTTTTTGTTCTCAAATGCAACTCGATGTCCTGTGTTGTTCAGTTGTGAAATACTCAACACATTATAATTAAGTCCTTTCACCCAATATGCATTTTCACATCTGATCAGATTATTCAACATGATGGTACCTTTTCCTTCAATTGGACAAGGTGAGTCATTACCCATCCTAACTAATCCACCATTATAATATTCAAACATTTCAAGATTTTCTTTATCTCCAGTCATGTGATGAGTACAACCACTATCAATAATCCAGACATTATTTTTTCTAACTTTAGATATGAGTGTTGTTTCAACATACCTTTATTCTTTGTCTGAATCATCCTTCATAGCAACAAATACTACCTCAATACCTTCATTAGAATCAATGTCAAAATTTTCAACTTTGTTCTCAACCAGGTAACAAGCCTTCTTGCCTTTGTCCTTGTAATCTCAGTTATCTCGTCTGTTAGAGTGTCAATTGCTTCTGTAGTCTTGGTCATCACTTCTGTCATACTTCTTTTCATAAGATCTATCATTGTTTCTTTCATCCTTTCTCTTGTTAGGGC
The DNA here is from genome assembly GCA_018584345.1 of Thuja plicata. Classification (NCBI taxonomy): domain Eukaryota; kingdom Viridiplantae; phylum Streptophyta; class Pinopsida; order Cupressales; family Cupressaceae; genus Thuja; species Thuja plicata. Next base: position 2,024,854 of record MU227509.1, on the reverse strand, counting down.
ATCTAGCAACAAAATATCCAATTTCTTTGCAATTAAAACAAACCAATGGTAATTTACCTTTATATTTTCCTTTACCTCTATGTAATCTCCTAGCCATCAGTGCTTCAATCTCATCAAGTTCTTGTTCATCATTATCATTGTCACTATCATTTCTCATAGTGTGTTTGTTACTAGATTTGCTTATTTTAAGAGAAGACTTGAATGCAGATTCAATAGTAGGTAAGACACTGTTGTGATAGTTGTTAATCTCAAATGAGATAAGTCTACCAATCAAACTATCAAGAGTAACATTGTTATTTGCTATTGCTCTCATTTTTTGAATTGTAGATACTCTAATAGCATAAGCAGGTACTAAGGTTCTAATAATTTTACTTACAACCATTTCTTCCTCAAGTACTCCTCCTACTCCATGGATAGCATTAACAACTTATTTGATTTTGTCACTATACTGAGTGATGTTCTCTCCTTCTTTCATTCTCAAGTCATCAAACTTTCCTCTTAGGATTTCAGCTTTAGCTCTCAACACATTGGTATCTCCTACATGTAATAGCTTGAGTTTGTCCCACATTTTATTTGTAGAGGTGTATGATTTTACATCTTCAAATTCAGTATCGGTTAGTGAAGAAGCAAGTTTTATCATCATAGAATTGTGTTCAGGTTTCTTTCTCAATTGATCAACAATCATAGGTCCAATAGGTGCAACATATTTAGTATCCAAGTGTTATGTAACATCATTTCCAACACCAGATAGATGAATTTTTATCCTATTTTTCCATAATGCAAAGTTATCCTTGTTCAACTTAGGTACATCCCTTTTACTCATCTTGTGATCTCTACCTTAAGTCCCTTTAAAATTTTCTTCCAAGCACCAAAGCTCTGATACCAATTGTTAGAATAATTGAGAGGGGGGGGGGGGGGGGGGGGTGAATTAGTGGCCTTAACAATAATTCCAAAAATCCAACCAAACACTTATCTCTCAAATATAATACCCTAAGTTATCTTACAGTCCAATTTCAACAAGATGTATGCCATAGATAATCTTTAGCAAATATAACCTGCTCAGTAAGATATACTGTTTATCTTTTCTAAACTTTACCGAGTAGAAGCAAATAAACTTAGAGTTAACTGACCAATCCAGTTTCAATAATGTGTAAAGCAAAATATCAATCCAATGAAACATATACACATTTGACACATAGATTTTAAAATGGAAACCCAATATGGGAAAAAACCACCTGGGACCGGTAACCCAAAATAATTTCACTCTTCTAAAGTGAGCTTGGTGAAGAGCCAACCCTCTTTGATCAATATACACTTTAGTTCCTTTTCTTTCTTTCTCTCTTCTTCTCGGTGAATGCTCTGTCCTCTGTTGCTCGGTTTTCACATAATTCCTTGGCTTTGTTCTTTAACTTGTATGATCATATTTGCATGAAGAATTCTATCTTCACACAAATTATACTCAACATTCCTCTCCTTGATAATGAATTCCTTGTCTATTTATATAGACATGATCAACCGCTCATTCTCCTTGATTTTTTCATAGATCTCTTATTGATCTGTAAAACTTGCCATGCATTTCTTTATCTTGTAAAGATCTCCTTTAGTTTTATTATGTAAATCTCTCCTTGATAACTGTGAATAAAATGTACTTTAAATATCCTTCCTTTCTTTAGTTTAACTGATCGTTAAAAATAAATCAATCAATCAGTCAATCCCTAAATTGTAGCTCTGCCAGCTAAGCAATTTTGTCATTATTTAACTCCATTTATGCTCGGTCATCAACTCTAGTTTACTGTGGTGCTCGGTATACATTTTCTCAGTATACACTTTCTCGACATACACTGTGAATTGCTCGGTGTTCACTATCACTCGGTGTATATAGAATTTTTATATTTTACCGAAAACATAAACTGTGTATCTTTAGATCTTCAAGGTTATGATAATATGTGCATGAACAATCAAACCATATCAAGTTGACATCAATGAAAATAAAATACATTGACTGATTTAATGTCTTGCATTCATTTTTGCAGCTCGGTGATCATCAACTTATCATATTCAAGCATCCAATCAGTTATAGTTCATCAGTGAATGGATGAAAAATGGGAAATCATGCATAGAATTTAGATCCATCCTCAATTTTTGAACAAATAATGTTGATTTGAAGGATGCACAAGGGCTAGAAAGACATGAAATCATCGTGGGAACCCAAACATACTAAAATGGGGCTAAAGCACCTAATAAGGGTGCCTACTTTTTAGGAAGATACAAATTTGTATAGAGAATTAGAAAGATTCTTACTCATGCAAACCTTCTTCCTATTTTTTCTATGGTTGTCAACCACTATCTTTGGATCCTTTCCTCATTGAAGTTTGTAGAGATAGGTGAAACCCTTACCACATTTTTTTAATTCTTTTTAAAAAATTAGGTTATCAAGGAAAACCCTATGCCACCATTGAATGTTCCTTAGCCTAACTTGTTTGACCTAATGCAACTCAAACCGGTATGCATGTCTGCTTGTTAGGGTATTCTAATATTTGTTTAGTGGATGACCCAATAGATTATTATTTGTTGGATTCAAGAATTGATGAAGTTTTGGGTGAGATTGGGAATAAATCTCTTCTTTTTTATTTTTTAAGAAAGAAGGTGCCAGTTGATCAATTTTTTGAATGGATAAAGGATACTTGGAGCAACCTTTACATCTCAGACATGGACATTTTTTTATTTTGGTTTCTTCTTAATTTGATTCACTTTTGTGGAGGATTGTAATTATGTTACAAAGAATAGCCCTTGGTTATATGGTTAGTTGAGCCTCTACATTTCATCTTGGATTTCTTTCTTTGACCCTACAACTACTAAGACCACTTCAATTCCAATTTGGATCAAACTATATAACCTCTTATTTGTTATGCTTGTTCCAGAGCTTATTAAGAACATTATCAAGTATATTTGATTCTTTGTTAAGTTGGAATCTATTGGAATAATGGAAGGGTGTGTCTTGAGAGGGGAGGGGTGAATCAGTACCCTTAAAACTTTTACAATTTAAACCTTAATACTCATTACTTGCATAAATGACCATTGTATCTTTTCTACTTAATGCATGCAATATCAAAGCATAAATTTAAATGCATGTAAACAAACATGGGAACATTCATGAAACTCATTTACACATGACACACGTATTTGATAATGCAGAAACTCTTGTTAAAAGGTAAAAATTGCGGTGGGGATGAAACCCACAAAGCTTCACTATCTGTAGAATGGAAGGTGCCTGTTATGGCTACAAGTTGTGATCACTTCTGATGATCTTACCTTGTTAGGAGTAACATGTTAGACTTATTAAGTCTACTCAGTTAGGATATTTTAGCAACACAATGTATGTGTGCACTCGATTAAGAGATTTACAAAAAGTCTATTAAGTCCAACTTGTGAAAGGATTTTACTGCTTGCTACAATTGTTAGAGAGTAACAAAATATATGACCTGATTCTGCAATCTTACATTGTTGATTACAGATCCATTAAGTACACAAAATTATATCACCTTATTGTGATGGATAATACCTCTATTCTACTCGATAGCCTTGTATGTAGTTCTTGATAAACTGAATTCTCCTTTATCTATCCTTGTGCATGAAAACCTCTATCTGATCCATAGATGTTCTTGGCAGGTACAATCATCATGTTCTTGATTGATTAATATATCTATATATACAAGATTTTGCCCTAATTAGGTTTCATGTTTTTCTTGAAAAACTCTAAGATCACAGGTTTACAACTTGACCTTGATCTCCTAGTTTGCATGAATACAATCAGTTAACTAATTACATATATCATTTATGATTTTGTTGATCCACAAGAAATGGTTATCCAACTAAGCAAGAAGCTATTTTAAAGAATAAAGTGCTTTAGCTGACGTGTAGTTGATATCCACTTTTTCAGGTGAAATTTTGTCTCTCAGTGTAGACTGGGGCTCAGTGATGTCTCTGTAGACTAGTACTTGATTGATATATTTCTCAGTGTTTAAAAATTTGTAGTGACCACTGCGCTTGGTAAGTGTTGTCGCTCAGTGAGTGTTGTTGCTAGGTGATCATGATCGATTGACCAAAACTATTTCTTTGTATACTAATGACAACTTATGATCCTTTATGGATTATCAATCTCCCCCTTTGGCATTAGTATCAAAAAATGATATGTACAATATATACACCAAGTGTGTTACCTTTACAATGACTCCCCCTATGTGCATGCCTCAGCATGTAGATACAATGTATGTACATGTTTCCCCCTTTTTTGAAAGTAATGACAAAGATGTATAACTTACAGCTTGTCAAAAATGTGTGAGTGAGATTGTTGAATGACTGCCATTAGCTTTTCCCATTTCTCCTTCAAGTGCTTTAGGGTCATTTTCTCCAAATTTATTTGAGCATGCATGTAATATATGCTTTTGGCGACTAACATCTCTGGGGTGGCAATTAGATTCTTTTCTGTAGTCATATGTGTTATCAGCAATGTGATATTCGGTAGTAACATGGCTTGTAGCTCAATTACTTCATCTCTAATTTTTCTTTTTGCCTTTTGTATTTCAAGTCTTAATCATTTAGATTCAACGAGATTTTCATTATGTAGTTGGAATGCATTTAGATCAGTTGAAAGACTTAGTGCACTAGCTTTTAGATCATCATTTAATCTAGCTATATATTCACTAGGCTTGGTAGTGAAGTGTTCAAGAGTGCACAACTTTTGAACTAAGGTAACTAATTCTGAAATAATAGGTTCTAATGTAGCTACTAGTTCAGAAAGTTTCACCTTATTCTCTACCACTTCTTGGCTGATTTTCTCTATGAATTTGTAGTGATATTTTTCTTATGCTCTTTCTTCAATGACCTTCTCGGCATCTACATTCTATTGTGTGATTGCCTTGGTCAGAACTATAAGTTGATCAATGATGGGTGCAATTTGATCAATCTTGGCATCAGACACTACCTGCAATAGAATTTCCTTTATTGTTTCTAGGACTTGTGAATTTCTATTTTCTTTTTAGAGCTTGTCCTATTGTGATTTTCTTTTGCATAGCTCCCCATACCTTGTCAGTGACTTGGGATCACATTGGGTATGTCTATGATGTCATCTAGTGTGATGGGGGCTTTACTTTTCTTGTTCTTCTTCTTCTTTTGAATGTTGCTTGATGCAGGGGAATGAGGTATTATAGCAAGATATTTTTATTGCTCAATTTATATTGTTGATTTCTTGGGAGGTGTGGTGCCTTGGCTAGGTTGCTCAGTCAGTACCTGTTGGTCAGTTGCAGATGTCTATACTTCAACCTTTTCTTGACTTGCATCCTTGTTTACCTTTCCACTGTCCTCGATGGGTGAATCAATCGGTTTGTCCTCTCCATTTTTATCTGTCTTCTCCCATTGTTCCTAACATTTGTCCATTGGTATGTTTGCTTCAGTGTTAGGTGGTATCTACTATGATTCATTAATGATATTGATTGCTTGAATCAGTAAAGGCATATTACCTGGTACAAGTTCCTGTGCAACATTAGTAGTATCCTTTTAATTTGTTGGCTCAATGACAATATTGACATCTTCATCATCCTTGGCATCATTATCAGAATCACCATGAGTGATATCTTGTATAGTTATGTCTGGTATTTCTCCTAATGATTGAAAAATTTGAGGAATATCATCCATGACCTTACTTGCCTATGTGGTTAAGTCAATAGGATTGACATCTTTGGCGTTGTTGATGAATATGTGCTCGGGGCTCGGTGTGGCCTCCTTCTCCTCGGTGTGAGAAGTCTCAGTTAGAGCTAGTATCTGCTCAGGTGGATTAAAGATTTTAGTCCAAATATTATTTCTCTCTATGCCAATATCTTCTAACTTATCCCGCAATACTTTGTATGCTCTTGTAGTCATGTGTGTTATCAACAATTAGATTCTTTTTTGTAGTCATGTGTGTTATCAGCAATGAGATATTCGGTAGGAACATGGCTTGTAGCTCGGTTACTTCATCTCTGATTTTTATTGTTGCCTTTTTTATTTCAAGTCTTAATCATTTAGATTCAATAAGATTTTCATAATGTAGTTGGAATGCATTTGCCTCGGTTGAAAGACTTAGTGCACTAGCTTTTAGATCATCATTTAATCTAGCTATCTGTTCACTATGCTTGGTAGTGAAGTGTTCAAGAGTGCACAAATTTTTAACTAAGGTAACTAATTCTGAAATAATAGGTTCTAATGTAGCTACTAGTTTAGAAAGTTTCACCTTATTCTCTGCCACTTCTTGGCTGATTTTCTTTGTGAGTTTGTAGTGATATTTTTCTTATGCTCTTTCTTCAATGACCTTCTCGGTGTCTACATTCTATTGTGTGATTTCCTCGGTCAGAACTATAAGTTGATCAATGATGGGTGCAATTTGATCAATCTTGGCATCAGACACTACCTGCAATAGAATTTCCTTTGTTGTTTCTAGGACTTGTGAATTTCTGTTTTCTTTTAGAGATTGTCCTATTGTGATTTTATTTTGCATATCTCCCCATACCTTGTTAGTGACTTGGGATCACATTGGGTTTGTCTATGATGTCATCTAGTGTGATGGGGGCTTTACTTTTCTTGTTCTTCTTCTTCTTTTGAATGTTGCTTGATGCAGGGGAATGAGGTATTATAGCAAGATATTTTTGTTGCTCAATTTCTATTGTTGATTTCTTGGGAGGTGTGGTGCCTTGGCCAGGTTGCTCAGCCAGTACCTATTGGTCAGTTGTAGACGTCTATACTTCAACCTTTTCTTGACTTGCATCCTTTTCTACCTTTCCACTATCCTTGGTGGGTGCATCACTCAGTTTTTCCTCTCCATTTTTATCTGTCTTCTCCCATTGTTCCTCACCTTTGTCCATTGGTATGTTTGCTTTAGTGTTAGGTGGTATCTTCTATGATTCATTAATGATATTGATTGCTTGAATCAGTAAAGGCATATTACCTGGTACAAGTTCCTGTGCAACATTAGTAGTATCCTTTTCATTTGTTGGCTCAGTGGCAATATTGACATCTTCATCAGCCTTGGCATCATTATCGGAATCACCATGAGTGATATCTTGTATAGTTATGTCTGGTGTTTCTCCTAATGATTAAAAAATTTGAGGAATATCATCCATGGCCTTACTTGCCTATGTGGTTAAGTCAATAGGATTGACATCTTTGGTGTTGTTGATGAATATGTGCTCGGGGCTCAGTGTGGCCTCCTTCTCCTTGGTGTGAGCAGTCTTGATTAGAGCCAGTATCTGCTCAGGTGGATTAAAGATTTTAGTCCAAATATTATTGCTCTCTATGTCAATATCTTCTAACTTATCCTGCAATACTTTGTATGCTCTTGTTTTTGCATAAAATTTCTTTGTGTGCTCCTTCATTGTTGAGTCAATTTATTCAATTATGGGATTGGGAATAAATGCAACTAGGGATCTCTCTCTCATCTATTTCTCCATGTGCAATTCATACATCCACCTAGCTGATATCTTGTCTTGTAGCTCCTATGGAATATGATTTCCAAATTATATAGGAACATATTCGTAAGATACCATCATATTAATGATTACCTCTTCTATTTTGTTCTAATCCCCGGTAGACAGAGATCCCCATTATCTAATCTTATGATGTTGTATATTTCCTGTGTTGATGATTGACTCTACAATTTCATCAATTGTCTTTGGTATTTTGGCCTTTTCTGCTTGGATTCTCTATTCTCTTTCTACCTCTTCAGTATCATCCTTTTCTTCTCTTCCTCTTACATAACTCTTTTATTGTCTTGATGCTAGTTTCTCAGTTGAGGATTTTCTCTTCTGATATGTTTTTACTGTGCCTTTCTTCAATGGTGGCAAATCTACCTTTGTTGTTTTGCTCTTGGTTTTAGATGCAGCTGTTATATCAGTAACTTTTGTTTTCTTGGCCTTTGGTGGCTCTACATCTGATTTTGTAGACTCAAAATCACTTTACTCTTTGCTTTCATTGACGGGTGTCAGTTCCTTGGTGATGTCTACTAATTGTTTCAACTCTTCGTTAGTTATTGAGAGTTTCTTCTTAAGTGTTTTCACCATTTGTGTTTTCTTCTTTCCTATTTTCTTGACCACTAAAACAGTCTTAATTCTTGACTTGGCTTCCTCATATGTGCCAAATATGCTTATAGATTTGTCAATTGGTTCATTCAGTAGGGCTTCAATAGATTTTGTATCTAGATCTATGTCAATTTCATAGTCTAATGATGGTAACCATTTTGTTCTTGGGTTGGAAGCTTTAATGAGTGTTGTGTCGGTGTCAACTACAAAACATATCTCATCCTTGTATTGTTCAACCAAATGGGCAGAGATTCTCATCCTATTCTTGAATGTAGTAAAGTATGCATCCAATTGTGGTATGAAATTATCTCCTAGTGATTTAATATAATCACTAATCTATGTTGTGATAGGTCGGTTGGTGTCCCAAGTGACATTACTGACAGAAGGAAATAAATTATGGAAGTAAAAGAATGTGCCCATCAATAGTGAACCAAACTTACATGTATTAGATCGGGCTAATCTAATTGTTCTCATGTTTTCTTCCTGTTGTTTCAGTAGTAGCTCGGCTAGGTCTACTTGCACACCTTTCTTTACTATCTTGTATGCAGTGTCAACAACTCCACAAGAAACGCTGTTCATTCTGCTTGCTTGAAAGATCTTGTATCCAATCACATATGCACTGAATTTCATTTTAGGTTCGGTGATTGAATTGACTTTTAGACCTCTGCCATCCCATTCGGCTCTAGTTAGCTTTTCAATCTCAGGGCATCCAGGTGTCTTAGGGATTTTTCCTTCTTGGTTATCGGGTAACCAGTTACTGTGTGAATCCCATCCTTTGTGATTGGCTTGGGTTCATCTAACCACATCTTTCTGTCATGCACTTGGTTGAGCACGATGCGAATCCATTCTATTTTGAATTCTTTTGGGAATAGTGAGGCATTGGTTAACCCTTTCACTTCAATGTGATTTCATTCATGCTTTAGGTTTTTGTCCTTGCATAGATTCTGATAAGCTTCTTCAAGCTCAATGTCTCCAATCTTTGCAACTTTGCAGTGAATGTATGCACAGATGTCTTCAACTAGTAAAACCCTAGGTGGGATACTAAAAAATTCTCCTTTGTCATCGGGTTGAGCAGCAACCTCAGGGAAAAACTTGTAGTTAGGTTCCTCATAGGTCAAGTTCTTGATTAGAATGACCTTCTTGTCCTTTTCCATCTTGATTTTAGAGGTTTGTGAAGTGGTTGCCATTGTTCGTTAAATTAGGGCTTCTTCACAAATAACTTGTTAGCTCAGTGAGTCTAGATACTCACGGGATGTTTACTATGAATACTTGAAATTTGTTGAAGTAGCTTTGAACGTGTTGTGAATCACTCTATAATCTGGTCACTCTGAATCACTTTTCTTCACGCTATAATTTTCTCTTTAACGCTGGGTGAATGAATGAGATCATGTTGCCCTTTTTATAGAAAAATATACCCTGAGTGATGCATTAAATGCTTCACCTACCAATCAGTATACAAAATGTAGATGCTCGGTTAACACACCAAAGTATTCAGCTTGGTGAGTATACAATACTCAATACAAAGTGTCAACTTGGTTGTCTTCCACATGTTTACCGATGATGCTCAATATATAGTGTCAAATCGGTTGCTTTTTCACATGTACACCAACATGCAGTTTATGCTCACTTCATATTGACCTACCAGACTAGATTAAAAAAACATAACATGCAATACCATAGTTCATCTTCATTCATGCTAATTTGTAATATTCTTAATGAATATAGGAACTGATGTAAAATACATCTTTGTAGAGTGCAACTCCATACTTACTGTATTGCTTAGGTGGGCTGGTGGTGGAATCACCTGATCCATTGGATGAGGTGTCACCAACTATAGTGCTTGGTCCAAAATTATCATTTTTGGAGCTCTCCCCCACATTTTATTTCTCATTCTCATGATGTCTTCAATAGTATTTCCATTTGCAAAAGTGCTTGACTCTGTCACTCAGTCTCTGCAGTCTTTGCTTAAGTGACCGACCTTATGGCAGTGTAAGTATGCCATTACAGGGTTAGTCCAGTTTCTAGATCTTCTTATCAATTTCCTTATATATTTAGCAGCTATATGTCCATATCTACCACAGACTATAATTTACCCAAGTGTTGTAATCCCAAACATATGTATTACCGACTCTTCTCATTTGATATGCATTTTCTTATTCTTTAGGTTTCCAAACTTGCTTTATCTTTTTCATGCATTCATGAAATGTGTGGCCATGCATGTTGCAAGTAGAACAATTTTTTTCCATGTAATATTTCTTCTTTGGTTTGTTCATCTTAGATCTACATTCATGTGCTTTGTGTCCATGCTTGTTACATTTTAACAATTACCTATGAATGTAGAAGTAGTTTTAGGAATACCTTTTGCTTTGCTCTTGCAAACATTTGATGTGTGGCCAGGTTTTCCACAGTGGTTACATGAACACTTCTTTGGTCTTGGATTTTTTTAGACATTCCTTTGATCAACTTGGTTTGATGATTCTCCATGCTTGGTATACCCTAAAACAATATTGTTGTTGAGTCTTCTTTGTCCATTCACAAATTCATCCATTATTTTTTTACTGTCTTCAGCTTTCTTGATCATATCATTATGTTGCTGTTGAATATTCACTTCATGCTTTAGTTTCTCATTTTCTTCTTTTAGTTCACCAATAAATTCCAATTTTCCAGCAAGTTCCATGTTCACTCGGTTGGCCTCATGACTCATAAGAACTATCTGATTGGTGATCTCAATTTGATGTTTAGTAAGTCTCTGTATCTCAGATTCTTTCTTTTGTAATTTTCAATAATCTTTCTCCTGTCATCAATAGCCAAAGTTCTTTCTTGTTCAGCTTGTCTTGCATTATTTATAACATCAATCATTCTTACCATTTGTGTCTCTTGACTGATATGTAGTACTTTCACTTGTTCAGTCAGATGTTGATTGATTTCATTTAGATCTACAATGGTTCCTTCAGATGTGTTAGATGTATTACCATATATAGATCCAGATGAATCAAATAAGTCAGGTATCTCTTCTTCATGATAGTTAGTTTCATTGTAGCGAGATGCCATGAATTTTCTTTCAGCCAATAACTCTTTCATTTTGTTTCTTGCCTCTTTGTATTGCTCAAAGAAAATCTGTATTTGCAACTTCTGATTCTTAATATTTTTATCAAGCTTATACCTTTCCATTGTAAGATATTTTCTCTAAAGTGATTAAAATTTTCCAAAATAAGAGAACTAGCTCTGATACCAATTGTTGGAATAATGGAAGGGTGTGTACTAAGAGGGGAGGGGTGAATCAATACCCTTAAAATTTTTACAATTTAAACCTTAGTACTCGTTACTTGCATAATCGACCATTGTAGTTTTTCTACTTGACGCATGCAATATCATAACATAAATGTAAATGCATGTATACAAACATTGAAACATTCATGAAACTCATTTACACATGACACACGTATTTGATAATGCAGAAACCCTTGTTAGAAGGAAAAAACTGCGGTGGGGATGAAACCCACAAAGCTTCACTATCTGCAGAATGGAAGGTTCCTATTAGGGCTACAAGTTGTGATCACTTCTGATGATCTTACCCTATTAGGAGTAACATGTTAGACTTGTTAAGTCTATTCGGTTAGGAGATTTTAGCAACACAATGTATGTGTGCACTTGGTTAAGAGATTTACAAAAAGACTGTTAAGTCCACCTTGTGAAAGGATTTTATTGCTCACTACAATTGTTAGAGAGTAACAAAATATATGACCTGATTGCTGCAATCTTACATTGCTGATTACAGATCCATTAAGTACACAAAATTATAACACCTTATTGTGATGGATAATACCTCTATTCTACTCGGTAGCCTTGTATGTAGTTCTTGATAAATTGAATTCTCCTTTATCTATCCTTGTGCATGAAAACCTCTGTCTGATCCATAGATGTCCTTGGTGGCTACAATCATCATGTTCTTGATTGATTAATACATCTATATATACAAGACTTTGACCTAATTAGGTTTCACACTTTTCTTGAAAAACTCTAAGATAAAAGGTTTAAAACTTGACCTTGATCTCCTAGTTTGCATGAATACAATTAGTTAACTAATTATATCCATCATTTACATTTTTCTTGATCCACAAGAAACAATTATCCAGCTAAGAAAGAAGCTATTTTAAAGACTAAAGTACTTTAGCTGACGTGTAGTTGAGATCCAATTTTTTCGGTGAAATGTTGTCTCTCGGTGTAGACTAGTGCTCAGTATGTCTTTGTAGACTAGTGCTCGATGGTGTCTCTATAGACTGGTGCTCAGTTGATATACTGCTTGGTGTTCAAAACATTTTGGTGACCACTATGCTCGGTAAGTGTTGTTGCTCGGTGAGTGTTGTCGCTCGGTGATCATGACCGACCAACCAAAACTATCTGTTTGTATACTAATGACAATTTTTGATCCTTTATGGATTATCAGGAATCTACTTTAGTTTCTCCCAACAAAAAAAATATTAGAGTTGTGTTATCATTGATATCTCTAAGTTATACACCATTTAGTTTTGATCCATGATTCTTGCAAAACTTAGATCCAATATCTTAATCATGAATATTTCCCCTCCAGGTTATTTTTCTACAATAAGATCAATCACAAGGTTTCTATTTTCTCTTTTCTTAGGGCAGTCACTTAAAAGATAATCGACTTTAAAAATAGGTCAAAAAGCCTAGAAATCTAGATGCTAATTTTATTTTGCATAATCATGGGAAGTTTATAGATTTTTTCAAAGAAACCAATCCAATTTTAGAGGGCCAACTATGGATTCTACTCCTTTGGAGAAACACTCCAATTTCCCATTGGTGTTCCTAATGAGTCATGCCCCTCTTAACTCCTAGTAGACATGTTAGGAAAATGTGTCTCAAACTTGCATTTACATAGGGTTACTCTTTTTAGTAAATTTTTTTGTTTCAACATGAGTTTTCTCTATTCATTTTTATAAGGTTTGATTTGGCTAGATAAAAATGTCGGTAAATTTTTGTTGCAAGATCATGTCCAATTTTGAAGATATTAAAGTTTCCATTTTTGGAGATTTCTAGAAAAATTCAAATTCAATTTTGGAAGCTTAATAGGATCCATAATAGGTTGAAAATATCGTTGAATGGAATAGTAGCTTACAAGGTGATATACCACATCATGAGCATCACAATGGTTTAGATAGTTCTTCAACCGCACACCCGATTCAAAAGTTACGGCCTCCAAAAGTTGGGTTTCTCAAAATAGGAAATGTAAACATGTGTCAAACTTGTGAATGATATTTACAAGGGAGTTCCACATGTTGTTGTGTGAATTCACATATCATAGGGAATATTCAATTGGAGATAATATCAGTACCATTTTATAATATTTTTTTAGCCCATGGTTTTGTAATATCTGTTTAACAACACCTTGAATTCTATCTCCTATATATTAGGTGCATGAGATGGAGGGTATATGTAGGATTTAAGATTTTTTTATATTACCATCTCCTCAAGGTTAGTGTAGGAATTTATTCTACTAATTTAATTCATTACAAGTAGTATCAAAGCATTATCATCTTTGGTAGCAGAATGTTGAGTGGCGCTAGCTTAAAATAAAGGTTTTTGGCTGAAGCTTTTTCCACAGCTTGCTACTTGATTAACAGGTCTTCAAAATTATCTCTTTTTGATAAATCACCTATGGATTCATGGTCAGGTCATAAACCTTCATTGAAACATATTATATTTTTTTCCTACGAGGAATATGCATATGTGCCAAAGGAGAAGCGAACGAAGTTGGTGAATAAAGTTGGAGAACAATGATGTGAAATGTATCTACATTCGATGAAGTCATGGTGTGAAATGATACAAGATTTGGGACCTTGTTTCATATAAGGTAATAAATAGTAGAAGTACTATATTTAGATAAATTAAGCCTTTTTCTATTATGTTGCAGCCTGAACAAGCTAAAATGGAAGATGTGCTTCGACTACCTTCTACACCTAAGGAATTTGAATTGAGCCCCCTAGATAGACAAGAAGTTATGGAGAGATCAACTAGATATGAATCTTTAAAAGAGGAGGAAGAACCTCCAACTTAGCTTTTTTGAAGTTCTACAAGATAGAGAAAACTACCTAAAATGTATTATCTTGATTATTGGAGATGTATTTTTTCTTTGAATACTAAAATGGATGAACCTAGATTTGTAGAAGAGGCATTATGTATTGTATCATCATAAATTGTAATCACCTAACATGTGTGTACAATTTAATGATTATTTAGCACCCACCTTAGTATATTTTCATAGTATGACTTCATATGGCACTTAATGGACACCTAAATTGAAATATGGGTCCTTTATCTTTAAAAAAATGTTTAAAATTGAAGTAAGACCTTATTTATTAGTGCAATCCTCAATTTTTACTCAAATAAAATAATTTATTTCATCATGTAGGTCTTATGTTACCATTTGTGACATTCGTGTTATATCCCAACCTCGAAAGCAGTTGTACTCTATAATCTAGCATCCCCTAATTATTCAGGACTCCTAGTCCTAATTTTGATGTTGATTGGGGGGAAAAATGCCCAAGGAATTGCGATCCTGGGAACAAACTGAAGATCGGGCTCAAATTTGACATGGGATCCCATCTTAATGATTTAGTGGGATATTTTGATTTACAGTCGACCTACTTGAGTTTTAACCCTCAAGATGTTGCAGAGGTATAAAAACACCCTATCTCTCCTCATTTTATTAAGGAACATGATCAATATTATCAATAATTCACATTCATGATCAAGCAATCAAGGCCTAGCAAAGGAGTTATCTATCAAGGGATGAGATACACATACTTAGTCTTCTATCTTCTTCTTTCAATCAAGCATTTTGGTGAAACACATAATCCATTTCATAAGGTTTTATCTTTTATTATTTCATTTTGGGTTTTTGTGTTGAGTCAAATCTATTACATCAACATATTTGATTACCTTCAAAGAAGTGTTTACGTTGTCAAGGTATGACATACTTCACTTTTTAAATATAGCCTTTTCTATATGAAAAAATACTTTCATTTCCATTATGTCATTTCAAGGTTGATTCCAAATAGGGGTTTGACTAAGGGAAACCCCTCTATCCAACCTTCTTCTTTGTTTTTATTTTGTGCAGGAATAGTTAGTGCAACTGTCAAAACTATTCAGGAGAGTTTGGAACCTGACAAAGCAACTTTGAAAATTTTAGCCTAAAATACAGGGAACAAAATGTTATATTCATTCTATTACTGAGAATAAAACACCTAGAAAATTTTATTCCCAAAATAATAGGCTAAAATTTGACTTGTAGACAGGTGTCAGCTCAAAGATTCTAGATTTGTAGTTATAGGTGTCTGCGAGATCCTGACAATTGAAAATTCAATTTGTATAAGAATTCTTCCTATGTTTATTCAAGGTACACACAATTCTATCCTAAATCCCTTTTTCTACCTCATTTTTAGTTTGGTATGTTCATTACTTATATCATCTAGTTATTAGCATAAGTACCATATCTATCTCTTTCTCAATTTTAAGAAACAAAGGAATAGAAACCTTGAGATCATAGATATTGCATTAGCATCCTTTAAATAAAGGGGTGTTAATCATATTTATTTTGAGGTGGTTTTTGTATTCCAATTTCCATTAGGATTAGGGGATTGCAATCTATACTTGATCTCATTTTCCTACTGTACATGTATGAATGATGTGGAATCCTAGAAATTTTGTATGGATGAAGAAATGACATATTTGAAAAAGAATGATACATGGGGTCTTGTACCATCACCTGAAGGACAAACACTTTTTGGTTTAAAATGGGTGTTCAAGAAAAATATTGTTTCATATGGAAGCATACAAAATTATAAGGAAAGGTTGGTTATAAAAGGCTACTCTCAGGTTGAGGGTGTTGATTATGTTGAGATAATCTCTCATGTTGCAAAAATGACATCCATTTTATTTTTGTTTTCTATTGCTGCTACTTATGAGTTAGAGGTTGAGAAAATGGATGTGAAAACCACTTTCCTTCATGGTGATTTGAAGGAGGATATTTATATGGAATAACCAAAGCACTATATAGTAAAAGGTAAAATTAATTTGGTTTGCAAATTTAAGAAATCTTTGTATGGCCTGAAGCAGATTCCTAGGATGTAGTACCATAAATTTGATACATATGTATTATGTGATTTGAGCATTCTAAATTAGATCACTTTGTTTATTATAAACCCGATGGTGGTAATTTCCTATAAATTACATTATTTGTTGATGATATGATATTCTTTGGAAAAGGGAAAGATATGATTGTAGAACTTAAGTCAACACTTGTTGCTAAATTTGAAATGAAAGATCCTTGTGTAGCAAAACACATTCTTGGAATAGAAATTAGAAGAGATAGAGTGAAAAAATGTTGTGGCTAGGCCAGAGTAAGTATGTAAACTAAGTATTATAGAGGTTCAACATGCATGATTGTAGACCATTATGTGTTCCTTTTAAAAATAGAACAAAGTTGTGTGTTTTAGATTGTCCTACATGCCCATCAAAGATGGAAGATACGAGAAGAGTACCTTACCAAAGTATAGTTGGAAGTTTGATGTACGTTGTGGTTCATACTAGACCATACCTTTCCCAAGTAGTGGGAGTTATTTCTAGATATATGTCTAATCCTAGTAGTGTTCATTGGGATGCAATTAAAAGAGTCTATGGATATTTGAAGGGCACCTCAGAGTATTCTTTACATTATCATGGTAATTGTAGGAAATCGACAACAAGCAACTAAGAGACAGGGGGTGAATCATTTGCTCCTAAAACAATTAAACCTTCCAACCCTTTAAACCTTTAAACTTGAAACTATTCAACACATTAACCTTTATTACCGATTTGCAAAATGTAAAGCATGTATACACAAATAAGAAAACATCAATACCACATAACACAAATTTGTTTATCATGGAAACCCAAACTAGGGTGAAAACCATGGTGGAGTTGATACCCACAATAAGATTAGTACCTTGTTAGAAGTATAGACTTATTACAATATGGAGTATGCACATGCATTTAGGAACACTTCCTAGAGTTCACTACTCAATTTTCCTTGGGCTACAACCCTAAGGAAGTCTTACTGACATATAATCACAATTCATACACCAGTCTGAGAATTCATTGAACTGTGTGATAGCATCTGTCTATGCCTTGGTCAGTTCCATTTTAGTACAGTCAAAACCATTATTACAATTCTCTCTACCACACTCAGATGGGCAATCCAACCTCCATGAGATCTGTAAAAGTACTTCACTTTAAACCTCTTCCTTCCGCAATCTTTCAAACACTAGCGCGCACACACATGCACCCACACACACGTGCGCGCATGCGCGCGCGTGCACACACACACACACACACACACACACCTGTAGACACCTAAAATTGGTTAGACAAATAAAACAAAGAGTGAAGTGAGAAAATCAAGCAAAATCATGAATTAATTGAATTATCAAAAGCCTTTGGATTAATTAAATCAAATAATAAAATAATTGTGCAATTGATTTTAATCAATTGGTTGCATAGTCCAAACTAATTCTAACCCTTTCAAAGGTGCACATGGCTAAAAAAAATCAATTAAATAATTTATTTAAATTCCTTTTATTCCTCACCCACCACATGGGTAAATAAATTTCAACCAATAGGAATTAAGGGTAGATCTCACATGGATCAAGCTCAAAGTGATTATCCATCACACATCTTGTAGTTGCATCTTGACCACTCAATTTTTTCCCCTTATTTGAAACCATAATTTAAATTGTCTTAACCTTTGAGACAATTAACTCAACCTAACCCTAATCAAGGTTAAGTCAACTCTATCCGCTACCCTTGGGAAATCCTTTAAATAGAAGCCATTTTGAGTGCAAAACATATAACACACATTCATGAGCTAAGCATCATCACTATAGGAATTTTGATTTGGAGTTCATAGCTTTCATTTTGATTTCAATTTACAAATAGTGATCATCTTTGAGGCATTTTAGAGTATTTTGAGCTAAATAGGGTTAAATCACATCAAATATCTTCAATTATCATTCCAGGATTGTCATTAATGGATGCTTAAGCTGAGAGAATACTATTTTCCTTCTTAGATAGAGAGCCATGAGATGCTCATTTCTTTATTTTCAATTCAATTAGCTTATCATTATTGAATTTTGTTCAATTGATTAGATAACAAATTAATTTCATGAAGGTATGATTTTCATATACACAAATGGCACCCACCGTGGGGGTGCAAGCCTCATTTCTAATAATCTCATAAATCTTTAGCATGTTTGAGTGTGTTATTTTGCAGGAATTAACAATTTGCAGGTGAAGTAACATGCACATACGTAAAGTTTGACATGTTTATGCAGTAAAGCGGCTCATACAAAGTTTCTTCTATCTTCTGTCTCTTTTTCTCTTAATGCTTTTGAGTGAAAAGTTGCACGTACAACATAAATTATGATGCATTTGCACAACAAAGTGATGCATCTGAGGGATTTTCTCATGCATTTACGTTGTATTTTAACATTTTTACCTTATCCTTGAACGCGTTTAACTCCGTTTTAGCGTATTTAAACTGTTAAGTAGCGCATGAATTCTTTTAAGTAGCACACATAATGCAATAAAGTAGCACTCTGTCAGGCTTAAAATAGCGCATAGTATTGTATTTAAAATTTGTAGAACTTTAAAACCAACAAATTAATGAAAATTTCTTATTTTTTTGTAGATGTCAATCCACAGGAAGGTGCGAAAGCCATGACACTATAAGAAGGTGGAAGAAAGGAGAGCAATTTGAAGGTGGAATAAGGTAAAGGAAGCCAAAACATGCTATCAAAGTTTTTGTGGATTTAGAAAGCATGCATAGATATTGGAGAATAGCTAACATTTATCAAGATTTCTTCAATTTGCCTCATTTCTAATTAGATCATACTCCTATGGATACTCCTATTTGAAATTTGATTTCCTTTAGTTCAATTTCACTAACTTGAGCAAATAGTAATGCAAAATTGAGATTTCTTATCTTAACCTTTACTTGAGTTTTTGTTTGAAACTAACTTTTGAGAAGAGGATGCTAAGGAGATGGAACTCTAGACACTAGGTGAGTAGTAAAAATCAAAATAAACATCAAATATGCACCTATCCTAGCTAGCTTTGAAAAAGGTAAGATCAAAATCCCTTCGTATTTGGTCAAATTGCCACAAGTCAAAGTTAAAATCTAGCATAATTAGAACATATTATTGTTTGTCAAAGGAGGCATTAGGCCTATGCTCTCAACTTTATAAGTTGAAAAAAATGCCAAAAATTTCAAATTTGATGATAGAAAGAAAGTTTGGAAAGAACAAACACTAAATTTTAAAGCCTCTTGTTTGTGAAGGAAAGCATTAGGGATATGTTCTTCACCTTCTGGTGAATCAAAATCCCAAAAGTGCTCGAATTCCATTAGTTAAAAGGCTTGGAATAAACCTTGTTAATTGTGTTTGGAAGTGAGATAATAATAGGATATGCTCTTCACATTTTGGTGAATAAAACTCCTAAACCTATTTGATCATTTCATTTCTTGCTTTCAAATGAACATGCTAGAACTTTAAAGGGTCTGCCTCCCGATATTTTCCTTATGAGGACAGTGAGAGGGAACAACCCATAAGTAGGAATTAAGGTTAAGCCAACCTATTCCACCCACTTTCCAAAAAAAAACCTCATTAAGTCTAAAGACTTAGAGGGTGACAATACCAAATGCCTGGACTAGTAGGGTTAATAGCCTAAATCGTGAATCACAATGACGTAGCCATTGTATGATTCATTTGATATTTTTGTGTGGAAATTGAAATAAAATTCCCAAGTAATGTAGATGACTACCTCATATAGCCATTTTTACAAGCCAAATTTGACTTTAGGTATATTGCTTGGAAGACTTTTTTGTGAAAGACCCGTGAAAATGATCGAGAACATACACTTTGTGTAGATTAAGGGTTAAAAATTTTTTTTTTTGTGAGTGTTGTGGTTGATGTTTTATATTAAAAATAGACAACATTCATCAAGTTCTAATCATGTGTTAAAAAATTTAAAAATTAATCAAACAACGATCCAAAAAAACAAAATATTCATGTTTTAGAGGCCTTTTAATGTGTACACACAGAGAAGTAACACATATCAACTATTAATTAATGGTTATAAAAAGAAATTTACCACCTTTGATAAAAGAAGTAACACATATAAACATACATTTACCGCTTATGAGCCAAGAAATAACGCATGCAAACTAGTTTTAATGCTTACAAGCTATAAAGTAGTGTGCCTAAACAATCAGCCAACGCGTTCTATTTTTTTAGTGAGCACGTACAACCATTTAAAGTAGCACATACAAAATTTTAAGTAGCACATACAGACTAAGACTCTCAAACAGTGGTCATCTCCTAGATATTTTGGAAAATTTTAGAATCATATTTGGATACCCTTTTCAGAGTACTTTCTGTCCAAACTATTAGACTGATAATATTACATTAGATTCAAGGAGTTCAAAATTTTTTTTAAAGGAATTGATCAAAAGGGTGAGTTAAGAATATTTTTTCCATGCTAATGCCTGATTTTACAAGACTCACTACATCAAGGAAACCTTAGAAGCAAATAGAACTTATCTTAGGAAAGAATTCCTCTTTCCAAGCGAAACACTAGCTTCCTCACAACCATCTTTTGAAACTGAAAAGGAAGTGGAACTAAACACGATAGATTTTCCCTTTGGACGCATGGATCCATACCTCATCAGTCATGTTAATAATGACACCAATAAAAACCAAAATAGTGGAAATAAGGATGCAAAAAACATTAGAAACAATGGGGGAGGAAATGACCCCAACAATGGAGGTGTTGACATGAATAATGGAGGGAACAGGGACCCTCAAGATGAGGAGGCCACCAAAGAGAGAGTGAATGAAGTGACAAAAATCAATTTCTTTATAAAAATCATGGAGAAAATCTTAGAGAGAGATAGGGAGAAGTGTTTCTTTGACCTATCCCAAGCATGGGTAAAACTCCCCATGATTACGATATGACTACCCTAAAGAAGAAGGAGAAGATGAAAACCCAATTGCGATTATGATTAAACAAATCAAACTTTTCCCAATACAATTGGACAATATGAAGAAAATAATAGCTCCAAAACCTTTCTCCATTGAGGCTATATACCCATTCCCTTTTGATAAAACCCTAATTATGGTACCATTTCCTCCAAATGTGGTCTTCCCTAAATATGACAAAAACATGGGGTATCCGACCCACAAGACCATTTGAGAGAATTTTGTGCATTAATCTTGGATTTTATGCATGATACCACTTATTTAATGAGACTATTTCCAAGAATCCTTTGAGGACCCACGATGGAATGGCTCTTAGTATTACCCTCAAACATGCAAACGTTTGAAGAGTTGGCATCAAAGTTTTTGACTCATTACTCATACAATATCAAACATGAGGTCACAATGATAAATTTATGCAACAATTAAAAAAAGGAGGGAGAATAATTCTTAGTCTTCTTGCAAAGGTGGAGGATGGTATTCAATCTATATCCTAGAAGTATGCCTGAAAAAGAGAAAATGGATATCTTCTTAAATAGTCTAAACATAATCATGAACTATCGGTTACAACTCCAATGCCCACCTAATTTTGAGAAGTTCATTGAGAATGGAATCGCCATAGAGGAAGTTTTGGTGAAGAGTGGAGAGATAAATCTTTTTAAGGAAAATAATAATTTTCCTAATAACCACAATAATTCCAACAACAATCGGGCTTCAAATAATAACAATCACTTTTGGTTCAAGAACACTAACAAGGGCCTCGTAAATGATGGAGTTGTTGAGGAAAACAATTTAAATTCTAGTCCTTTAAATCTCACTAGATATTTTAATCAAGTGAATAATGTAAATCAATTAGCGAAGGTCTCATTCAACAACAACAACAACAACAACTACAACTTGAAAAACAAGCAAGAAGCTAACAAACCAAAATTTTTCTTTAGCCCATCACCAAGAAGGAAGTTTACACCCTTGGGTGAACCACTTGAGAATACTTTAAGGACTCTCATTGCTAATAAGATCATTTTCCTGCTAGAGTCAAGGCCCTATGAACCACAAGTTAAACCTTCATGGTGGAATGATGCTCATATTTGTGAGTATCATCAAAACAGAGGGCACAAGACCAATGCATGCATGAGATTAAAAAATGAGGTGCAAGATTTGATAGATAATGGGATAATCAAGGCGGAAGTACCTCAAAAAAATAAGATCATATGTCCTTCAAAACTCCTTTCTTCAATCATGAGAAAGGGGAATCTTCAAATAGTAATCAAAATAACAAAAGAGGAAATGACAAAGTTAATTTTGCACATAGCTATGATAATGTAATCAATTCCTTATCAGGATATGAGAATACTATCAATGTTGTTGTTTTAAAAGATCAACCATCAAATGAAACCTCTAATGTTGTTTTTAGGGGGAAAACATTAAAGATAACCTTACAAGGAAATACCCCTAAGACTATTGGTCCTAATCAACCATCTTCTTCTAAAAGGAAATACAATATTGTGGATCAATTGCAAAAGAATCCAGCCCAAATTTCAATCATTGAATTGTTAAAGCTCTCACCAAATCATAAGGAGATATTAGAAAAGGCTCTTTTGGAGACTACCATTCCTGATAACCTAGATGTGGATAGATTTCAAAATATGGTAGGTCATCTCATTGCACCTCATTGTTTAATGTCTTTTCTAAACAAGATGACATGTCCATTAATCATCCCCAAAATCTTCCGCTGCATATAGAGTGTTAGAATAACTGAGAGGGGGGGGGGGGGGGGGGTTCAGNGGGGGTGATTCAGTGGCCTAAACAATATTCCAATAAATCAACCCGAAAAATTAGTACCAAAATATTAAGCCTCTAGTTATCTTCAATCCTACAAGATGAATGCATTCAAATAACTACTGCTCGGAGTTCACTGTTAAACCTTATTCTTACTGTTTACCGATTAGCAGTGTTTTATTTACCGAAATGTAGTAAATAACTTAGTGTATACCAATCAATCTAGATTAGTTATGTGTAATGAAAAACACTAAAGCAATGACTCATAAACACATTGACACATGGATTTTTAACGTGGAAACCCTGTTAAGGGGAAAACCACTTGGGACCGATAACCCAAAATTTTCACTCTTCTGAAGTGAGCTCAGTGAAGAGCCAACCCTGTTAAAGTTAAAAAACACACTGTTAGGTGTGACCTTGTTAGAGGATTTAAATAGAATAGTTTTTCACTTGATATCGGGCATCTCTATGCTACCTTTTATGACCAAGAGTAGTTTTTCAAATGGTATCTGGCATCTCAGGCTATCTTCATGACCAAACCTTTTGATACTCCTTGGGATTTATTTCAATATAGAAAGGATTGGTAAGTCCTCCTTGATTAAGAAACTTTCTGATCCAATGGTTAAATTGAAATAGTAAATGATTTGTTCACATATACAACTATACTTTGCAAATTTTCAGATCTATTGTAAGCTCATAATACCTTTCTGATCAATGTATCTTTTCAATACCTTTGCTCCACTTCTTTCTTCTCGGTGATGCTGTACTTCTCTATTTCTCGGTGTCTACAAAATTAGCTATGTTCTTTAGCTTGATTGATCAGGTCTAATTGAAGACTTCTTTCTTCATCAGTTTCTCTTCAACATCTTATTTCTCTATTCACCCCTTTATTCATAATGAATTAGCTTGTCTCTTTATAGACACAATTTTACCATTTCTCAGTTCTTGACTTTCTTGTTCTTGGTGTGATCCGCAATCTTAGCCAATCTTTCTTTAAAGATTTACTTCAGTTTTATCCCGTAGATTTCTCTTTGACAACTGGAATAAAAAACCTTTAAAGCTTTCTCTTATCTATGGCATTAACTTGTCAATGAAAATAATATTAACAACCAGTTAACTCCTTCTTTAGCTCTTGCCAGATAAGTCTTTTTTTGTTTATGAACTTTATTTCCTTTCGGTGTTTAACTCCTTGTTTCCTTTGGTCAACACTTCAGTTCTCCTTGGGCATCTCTTTCGAGCATCACTATGAAGTTCTGCTTGTCGGTAATGCTTGTGGTTCTGTTCGTCGGTAATGCTTGTTGGGTTTCTTTCTCGGGAAAAACTGTGACTTTCCTCTTGGGTTTCTTTGTCCATCAGGGTGCACTGCCCGTCGGTGTTTGTAGTCACTTAGTGAATACTAATATTTTATGCACTACTGAAATCATAACCTTAATCTTTCTGGTTCTCTGAAGTCTTTGACACTTTGTATATAACCAATTAGATTATATCAAATTGACATCAATGACAATACAATACATTAACTGATTTAATGTCTTGCATTAACTTTTGGTAGCTTGGTGATCAACTTAACATCTTCAGAGACTATGAATACATGTATTATTATGCAGGTGTATCGTGAAGGTAATGAAAGTGCTGACTGAGTGGCTAATTACGCGTGTAAAAATAATCATATCTTTACATGGCAAAATGAAATCAACTTGCCATACACTATCAAATCCCTTATGCACAAGGAGATGATCCTACAGAATTCAGAGAAGTGAAAAACAATTAATTAAATGACTGTAGCTAATATGAGTGTTGTAAGGTCTAATTATGATGCACTCATCCTCTTCAATGCTACTTGCTATCGACATGCTATTTCACACAGGTTATGGGTGTCTTCAAAAATTTTTGATCACATTATAAGAAAGGAGAAAATAGGTGAAACTAAGCACAAAAAAATTAGAGAGACAAGGTTAGTAGAAACATAATGGGTGGTAGCAAGAAAAGACATGAGCCATCAGACTACAGCGAGTGGAAGAAAAATATGAAAGTCTGGGAAATTCTTCAGAAGGGGAATTTTGCAACTTACATGGAGAAGTTGCACAGGTGTAACCCTGTTATTACCAATTTTTTCATGTGAAATTGGAAGAAAGGGAAGATTTACTTAAACAATCAATGGATTGTCATCAATGAGGAACTTATCACAGAGGCCATAGGCTTACCTGTGGACGAGATGAAGTTCTACTATGACTGCAGCTACTCTGATAAAGCTTATGAGAGATTCTCAGATAATGATGAAGAGGCAGATACATTGGCCAAGAAGGTAGGAGGTTTTTTTAGTCCTACTAATATCAGCCACCCTTGGTATTTTTTTATATGCTACTATCAGTTATCTTACCCTTGATGGGAAATTTTCTAGAGCCTACGGGCTTCATTTCATTATCTTGAACCATTTTGGGCATAATGAGGATATGAGTATCCCTTTTTATCTCATGAGATCTTTGAATGTTATGATGAGAGATTTCTAGAATGACCCTTTTGGGGATCATGCATCTCATCAGGGCCTGATGGTTTTGATTTATGATGTGTTAAAAATGAGGAAAATTGAGAAAACTATGTTTAAGGGTAAGATTCTTAATGATGTGGAAACCAAGGACGAAGACTCAGGAGAAAAATTTGAAGATGACACTAAGGACGAGATGAATACCATTAGTACCAGAGGGGTTGGTAGCGGGTATCTCTTCTAAGAGGATTCCTAAGAAAAAATTGGAGTATGCTGAGATGGAATCTAATTTGGAGGGTTGCAGAACTGACGACGAAGACAACAACCCTAAGAAGAACAAAAAAAGGAAAGCTTGTTTCAAGGATAAAATCCCTGTTACTAAGAGGAATAAGAAGAATAAGGGTATCCTTATTTCCTCTGATGATGAGGAACCTTATTATGAGAGCCTAGGGAACAAGGGGAAGCAGGATAAGGATCTGGAGAATGAAGATAACACTCAAAGCAAGGTTGAGGAAAAAGATGATAGTACTCATGGGAAGGAAAAAGTTGCCACTATTGTGGATAAAAAGGACATCTTTAATATTGGAACGGATTAGAAAGACAACATTCTTTCCTTTGGATGGTTTATGGCTACCATTACTCAGGATACTGTGAATATGAAGGCTGAGCTTCAGGAACAAGGGAATATTGTGAATATGGTTAAAGTTGTGACCTTTGGCGAGGAATCAATGGCAACCAGTCTGAAGATTTGGACTGAAGCTATCAACAAAGGGGAAGCTTTTGGAGAGTTGGGTACTAAAGTGTTTATTATGGAGGAAAAGATCAACAATATGATCAAAGATGCAGAGATTAGCAATAGTGAGGTTCACATTTCAACTCTGGAAGGGAAAGTGGAGAAAATGGAATTGATGCTCAAAAATATAAGTGAACAAAGCTTCAATATCCTAAAATTCTCTATTGAATAGTGCAAGAGATTAATGGACAAGATTGTGGTTAATAGGGGGGAGGAGAACAAGGAGCCCAAAGAGGGTGCGAGCTCTAGCATCCACACTCCGGCAAGTATTAAGAAGAAAGACATGAAACTTGATGACCTCATGATCTCTGTGGGAAACATGGAGCTTCTCGCAGAGCAGGCCGAAGAATTGATGGAAACTAGCTAGTTTTTATCTTTTGTGCTCTCCCCGTTTGCTATCTTTCTTGCTAGCACTGCCTTTTTCTTTTTTTTGTCTTGTGTGGCCTCGGGCCCTAGCCTCTTCCCTGTTTCATATTTTGGTTGTTGATTGATTAGCTATACCTATCTTCTGATCTTTTATACAAGGTTTCAGGACCTTTCAAATCCTTCTTTTACTTAATCAAAACTTAACATCTTCAAATATTCAATTAGTTATAGTTCATCAATATCTCCCTTTGGCATTGATGGAAACACACAACATTATCACAATATATTATTACTAATACAATATGAAATATATCACTTGTAGTTTATCAAGCTACCAATCTTATTGTTCTATAACCAATACAAATTTTTGGCTCTCAGTAAGCACATATAGCTTAGATTTGTTTCTTGTAGATTGCTTTCTTCAATTTTCAATCCCTTCACTAGATAGATGTAGCAGCTTCTGATTATTTCTCTGATGTTGTCTCTCCCTTTTCCTGTTCCTCTCCTTGATCATCTCTTTTTCTTTTGACAACATTATAGTCATTTCTCCCTCATGATACTTATTTCTCTTAGGATATCTTCTCTCCCTTTGATGGATATTTCATATGTAATATCTCCCTTTGGATATTCTGGATATTCTCTCCCTTTGGATAATGATAATCTCTCTCCCTTTGACAACAATGCCAAAGTAAACTTTGATCATGCCAAAGTTATATCCTTTCACATTTTTATAATATATTCCTTTAATTTCCCTATTCATCAGCAATACAATGACTCTGGTGTTTAGTGTAGATATGTACCTTTCTATGTACTGATGTATCTGTGCAGTCTATCTCTGTGCTTGCATCAAAATGAATGATCTTCTGATTATGTGTAGGCTGATGCAGCCTCCTAGTCAGCTTACTAACCAATAGACAAGGGTTGGACCCCTAGTCTATTTCTCAGGTACACTCAAATGTATCTTTAGGTAATGGCTTTGTGAATATATCAGCTAATTATTCCTTTGATTGAACATATTCTAGTATTACGTCTTTCTCTTGCACTTGTTCTCTTAGGTAATGATACTTGATTGCAATATGCTTAGTCTTAGCATGCATGAGTGGATCCTTAGAAATGTTAATTGCACTGGTATTATCATAATAGATAATCACTGGTTCAAGAATTTTCATATTCATACCTTCTAGCAACTATTTGATCCATGCAACATTAGAGAAGTTTGCAGCTGCAGCCACATATTCTACTTCTGCAGTAGATTGTGAGATGCATCCTTGCTTCTTGCTGATCGATGTGACAAGTCTACCACCCATGAAGAATGCTCCTCCAGTTGTGCTCTTTCGGTCATCTAATTTTCTAGCCCAATCAGCATCTGTATAGACTTGAAGCTCAAATTTGCCTTCTCTTTTATACCATAAGCCATAGTCTTCGGTGTTCTTTAGGTATCTCAGAATTCTCTTTACAATAGTCATGCGTGATTCTTTGGGATTAGCCGATAATATTGCAACTATTCCAACTACATGTGCTATATCTGGTCTAGTATGAACAACATACATTAATTTGCCAATCATTAATCTATACAAGGTCTAATTTACCTGATTTGATTTGTCTTCTTTTGTCAGCTTACATCCAGTTTCCATAGGCGGTCTAACTAGTTTGGAATCTTCCATTTTGAATATCTTCAACACTTCCTTGATGTATTTGGATTATGTGATATATATGCCTACATTTTGTTGAAGAATATGTAGAGTAAGAAAGAATTTGATCTCCCCAAACATAGATATCTCTAACTCTTTTCTCATTTCATTAGCAAAGGATTTACATAACATATCATTACCCCCAAATATGATATCATCAACAAATATTTTAGCAATCAGAATATTACCATCAATATCTTCTTTTAAGTACAGATTGCTATTTTCACTTATTCTTACAAATTCAATGCTTATGAGATAGGAGTGAAGTCATTCATACCAGGATCTTGGTGCTTGTTTCAATCCATATAAGGCTTTATGTAGTCTACATACCATATTTCTATTGTCTAGATCAACAAACCCTTCTGGTTGTTCAATGTATACCTCTTCTTCCAGTATTCCATTTAGGAATGCAAATTTAACATCCATCTAGTATACCTTGAATCCTTTGAATGCAGCATAAGCAAGAATAATTATTACTCCTTCTAGTTTGGCAATGGGTGAAAAGGTTTCACCATATTCAATACCTTCTTCTTGTGCATACCCCTTAAATACTAATCTTTCTTTATTCCTTGTGACTTCTCCATTCTCATTTAGTTTGTTTCTGAATATCCATTTGGTACCGATAAAATTATTGTCATCTGGTCTTGGTACTAGTGTCCATGTCTTGTTCTTCTCAATTTTTTCTATTTCTTCAGTCATGGAACTAACCCATTCTTCATTTTCAAGTGCACTATTAACAGATTTAGGCTCAAAATGACAAATTAAACATCTAGTGTTCAGTGACTTACTTCTTGTTCTCATTCCAATCTTCTTGTCTCCTATGATCTGATTCTATGGATGATGTCTTCTGACATACTTGGAAAGTTTCAGTTCAGCTCTTTTTCCATCATTTTAATCATCATCTTGACCTTCATTCTGATCTCCATCGCTTGGAACATCATTTTCCTAATTTTCATTAATTGCAGCCTGATGCTCGGGTGCAATGTTCTGTTGCTCGGGAGCGATACATTGTTGCTCAGGTAGAGTGTCAGGTTCTTCAATGTAAAAAAACCTGTTGTAGTCTTCTAGTTCTTTTCTACTTTCCTTATCATTTTTCTTTGCATATTCAACTATTCTGATATTTGCACTTTCAATGATCTTGTTAGAGGACTTGTTAAGACATTTATAAGCCTTGCTCTTCGTCGAATACCCTAGAAAGATACCTTCATCACTTTTGGAGTCAAGCTTTCTATTTCTTTCATTTTTCAATATATAACATTGACTACCAAAAATTCTGAAGCAACTTACATTGGGTGTGTATCCATACCATAGCTCACAGGGTGTCTTTTTTGTGTCTTTCTTCAATTGTACTTTGTTTACTGTGTAGACAACAGTACTGATAGCTTCTCTCCAAAAATTTTGAGTGATGCTTTTCTCTATCATTAGTGTTCTTACACAATCAACAATGTGTTATGTATGTGGAGCCTAATCAGACTCAGGTTCTTTCAACGCGGTTTCCCCCCTAGACTTATCTACAGGGGATTGGGGGTAGCACTCCCAAGCTCAGAGTCAAGGGGCAGATCCCCTTGCGGGGTCCTGGGGCAGTGCCCCATGCAGGGTCAAGGGTTGGCCATCAATTTTCTATTAGTCAGAGTATTTTTTCCCTAATTAGGTTAAGTAAAAAATACTTGTGAAAAGGGCTTAGGGTTTAACATTCATTGTATGAAGGATTTTGTAGCTTCCTATGGCGGTATTGAGTTGCAGGTTTTAGATTGTAATCACTTAATAATAATAAATACATTGGACTCATTTTTGGTGGATGTAGCCCAAGGATTGGGTGAACCACGTTAAATTTTTGTGTCATTGTGTTCTCTTCTGTGTGTTAATATTTGCATTTTTCTTCTTATTATTCTAACAAGTGGTATTAGAGTGAGGTTTTTTTGTTCGTTCTTTCATCTATTCTCTAAAGTAGGTCTCATGAGTTAGTGGGAGAGTCTCTTAGTTAAGTGGCAGAAATGGCAGATGAGGGTAGGCTGAAGGTTGATAAGTTTAATGGGAAGAACTTCTAGTTATGGAAGATGAAAATGGAGGACTATCTCTATCAGAAGGATCTATGGCGACCATTAGAGGGAGTAGCCAAGAAAGAGGCAACAATGTCTTAGGAAGATTGGGATATTTTGGATAGGAAGACATTGGGGAGTATTCATTTATGCCTGGCACAATCGGTGGCATTCAATATTACTAGAGCAACGACAGCTAAAGGTCAGATGGAAACCCTAGCGAAGTTGTATGAAAAGCCTTCAGCTTCAAACAAGGTATTTCTTATGAAGCGTTTATTTAATATGAAAATGTTAGAAGGTGGATCAGTCACTGATCATTTGAATGAGTTTAATATAGTTACAAGTCAGTTAACTTCAGTTAAAATTACCTTTGATGAAGAGGTTAGGGCTCTCTTGATTTTGTTCTCTTTTCCAGAAAGCTGGAATGGCTATTAGTAATTATGTTTCTGGTTCTAATACCCTAAAGTTTGATGATGTTGTTGGTGTTATATTGAGTGAGGAAATTCATAGGAAATTCTCAGGGGCATCCACATCGGGTAGTGTATTAAACACAGAAAGCAGAGGCAGAACAAGAGATAGAGGAAACAACTTTGAAAATCATGGAAAATCACGAGGGAAGTCAAAGGGAAAGAGGTCTCAGTCAATAGGACCTAGCGACTACTGGTATTGTGGAAAACCAGGACATAAGAAGAAAGATTGTTGGTCTCGGAAGAAAGATCAAGGAGACGAACATGATGGAAACAAGGAGGAAAATGTGGTAAGTAACAAATTTGAAGAGGATGCTTTGCTCTTGTCTTTGGAAAATGTTAATGATTCATGGGTGTTAGATTCAAGGGCTTCATTTCATGCTACACCCCATAGAGGTTATTTTGTTGATTATGTCCAAGGGGATTTTGGGCTAGTTTATTTGGGAGATAATGAACCCTGTCAAATTGTTGGAAAAG
>MU227509.1:1952815-1991991 GCA_018584345.1 Thuja plicata | reverse complement strand
AAGAAGATGGAGGTAAGAAAAGATTTAAAGCTAGATTAGTCGTAAAAGGATTTGCACAGAAACATGGTATTGATTTTGATGAGATTTTTTCTCCAGTTGTTAAAATGACTTCTATTCGTACTATTTTTAAGTATTGTGGCTACTGAAGATTTGCATTTAGAGAAACTTGATGTTAAAACAATCTTTCTTCATGGTGATTTCAATGAAGAAATATATATGGTATAACCACAGGGATTTGAGGTCAAGGATAAGGAGAGTTTAGTGTGTAAATTGCAGAAAAGTTTATATGGCTTGAAGCAAGCACCACGACAATGGTATATTAAATTTGATAATTTTATGAACGAGAATGGATACACTCCATGTAATTTTGACTATTGTGTTTATTTCAAGAGGTTAAATAATGATAGCTACATTATTTTATGTTTAAATGTTGATGATATGCTTGTTGCTGGATCTAACATGGATCATATTAAGGGGTTGACACAACAGTTAGCAAAATATTTTTCTATGAAGGATTTGGGGATAGAAAAACAAATCCTTGGCATGAAAATTTGCAGAGATAGGAAGAACAAAAAATGAACTCTATCTCAGGTTGATTATGTTGAAAAGGTGTTGCAGAGATTCTACATGAAGGATGCTAAAGCTGTCACTACACCTTTGCGTGGTCATTTGAAATTGAATAAAGAAATGTGTCCAAAGACACTAGAAGAAGAGGCAAAAATGTCCAATATACCTTATGCTTCAACTATAGGGAGCTTAATGTATGCTATGGTATGTACTAGGCCAGATATTGCACATGTAGTGGGAGTCGTTAGCCTATATATGATTCACCCTGGGATTGAGCATTGGAATGCAGTCAAATGGATTCTCAGATATTTGAGAGGTACATCCAATAAGTGTTTACACTTTGGAGGCTCTTCTACTACTGTTCATGGCCATGTTGACTCAGATTTGGTAGGAGATATAGATACCAGACATAGTACTACAGGTTATGTATTTACTGTTGGTGGGACAATAGTGAGTTGGATTTGTTGGTTACAAAAGGTGAATGTGTTATCCACTACAGAGGAAGAGTATGTTGTTGCTACAGAGGAAACCGAGGAGATGATATGGCTTCAATTCTTCATGGAAGAATTGGGACATCCATAGGCAGATAATTATTTGTATTTAGATAGTCAGAGTGCCATTCCTCTTGCAAATAATTATGCTTTGCACTAAAAAAAAAAGCACATACAATTGTGATATCATTTCATTTGGTTAGTTTTGGATGTGATGACATGTAACTGATTGAATGTTTGATAATATTAAGTTGAAGATGATGCAAGACATCAATTCAGTTAATTGTTTGTATTGTCATTGATGTCAACTTAATATCATCTATACGGTCATGTACATAATGCAAAAGACTTCAAAGAATCAATGGAACAAAGGTTATGCTTTTACCAATGCATAAAATTCAAGTATTCACTAAGTGACAGACCACACCAGTGAAGTGCACACCATCGGTAAAGATAGAGATAAAGTCACAGTGATACCCGATGAGTAGAAGATAGTGTTGCTCAACAAAGCAGAATCACAGGATGCCCGATGAGCTGAAAACAGTGTTGCCTGACGAGCAAGATCTAATGATGCCTAACGGACAGAGATCCTAAAGCTAACTAAAGTTGCACCGATGGAACTGGCAGTTGTCACTGGTGACAAACTGCAGAATTGACTGACAGAATAGAGAGATCAGAAAAAGACAAAATATCTAGCTGGCAGAGCTTAAGGATAGACTTAACTAGTTGTTTTATTTGTTTTATTCAACCACAGTTAAGTAAGTTATTTAAAGATGATTTATACAGATGGCAAGAAGATAACTACGAGATAAATCAGGAGTTAAAGCCACAAATGAATTTGGCTGGATTGTTTTTCACGCCAAGATTCAAGAATCAAGAACCAAGAATTAAGGAATATCATGTCTATATAAGAGACAACCATAATTCATTTTTGTAAGCAATCAGATACATGGGGGAGTGAATTGAAAGAAGATGTTGAAGAGAAATTGGTGAAGGTTAAGCTTCATACAGTCCTGATCAATCAAGCTAAGGGAGAGCTAAAGAATTTTGCAAACACCAACGAACAGTGAAGCACAACATCACAGAGCAGAAATTGTGAAGTACAAAGGAACTGAATTGATACATTGATCAGAGAGGTATCGTACATAAATAGATCTGAATATCTGCAATTCAAGTTGCATTAGAAACAAGTCATTGTGTTTTAGTTTAACCATTGAAGCATTAAGTCTCTTAACAGAGTAGGAATTAACAGTCTTTTATAATTGAGGTACATCCTAACAAATTACCAAAAAGGTTGACTCATGATAGTAACATCAGTCTTACCTAAAGCCTATTGACAGTCTAAGAAGGAGGCTGATTCAAGGATGGTAGTAAGATTAGCATAAAGCCTATTGATAGTCTAGAGGCTGATTCAAGGATGGTAGCGTAGATGCCAGATACTTAGTGACCATCTATGTATAAAAATACTCTAACAAGGTCACACTTAACAGTGTGTTTGTAACCTTTAACATGGTTGGCTCCTAACAGGGCTCACTTCAGAAGAGTGAAAATTGGGGTACCAGTCCCAGTGGTTTTTCCCTTAACAGGGTTTCTACGTTAAAATCCTTGTGTTATGTGTGTATGGTTTATTACTTTATTATTTTACATTTCACATATGCATTTATGAATTGATTGGTATACTTTGCATATTTACTGAGCATCGGTAAATAAGTTTTACTGCCTATCGGTAATCAAGGAGAATAGGGACAGACAAGGTAAACCGACACACAGTCATTTGTTTCAAGTATTTCAAAGGCATACATCTAGTAGGGACTTAATAATCTGAGGTATATTAATTGGTGGATTAAATTTTAAAAGGATAAATTTTTGAGGCCACTGATTTACCTCCCCCCTTCTCAGTTATTACTAACAGGATGATGGACAGTTAAAGTTGGAGAAGATAAATATAGACGATAATCTAGCAGATATGTTTACAAAGGCAGTGAGAAGGGAGAAGCTGAATTCCTCTTCAACTTCAGTTGGTCTTCTAGACTGAATAGAATAAAAGAACAACAGAATCCAGGGTGGTTTCTTTATTCTAGTGGGAGCTACAGGTTTGGTTGATCAGTCTCCAAGTGGGAGATTGTTATGTATGTGGAGCCTAATCAGACTCAGGTTCTTTCGGCATGGTTTCCCCCCAGAATTATCTACAGGGGATTGGGGGCAGCTCCCCCAAGCTCAGAGTCAAGGGGAAGAGCCCCTTGCGGAGTCCTGGGGCAGCACCCTAGGTGGGGTCAAGGGGTCAATTTTCTATTAGTCAGAGTATTTTTTCCCTAATTAGGTTAAGTCAAAAATACTTGTGAAAAGGGCTTAGGGTTTGAGATTCATTGTATGAGGGATTTTGTAGCTTCCTGTGGAGGTATTGAGTTGCAGGTTTCAGATTGTAATCACTGGATAATAATAAAGACATTGGACTCACTGTTGGTGGATGTAGCCTAGGGATTGGGTGAACCACGTTAAATTTTTGTTTCATTGTGTTCTCTTCTATGTGTTAATATTTGCATTTTTCTGCTTTGTTATTCTAACACAATAGATCTTTTTCTCCTTACATCAATCCCATTTTGTTGTGGTGTTCTTGGTGTAGAAACCTGTCTTTTAATTCCATACTCATTGCAAAAGTTAGTGAATTCATCTGAAATAAATTCCCCTCCTCTATCTGATCTTAAGCATTTCAATTCCTTACCACTCTATTTTTCTACCATAACTTTATACCATTTAAACATCTTGAATGCTTCTAATTTTTCTTTTAAGAACATAGCTGTCATCCTTCTAGAATAATCATCAACAAAGAGAATAAAATATCTATCACCATAGTAACTCTTTGCTCTCATGGGTCCACATAGATAGGTATGGACTAATTCTAGAATAGAATTTGATGGATGGGCTTTACTCTTGAAACTAGACTTTTTCATCTTACCTTTTTGACAATTCTGACATATGATATGCTCGGGCTTTAACATGCTCGGTAAGCCTCTTACTTTTCTTTTATTGCTTATCTTAATCATGTTGTCAAAATTCACATGACATAATCTCTTATGCCACAACCATATGTCTTCATTTTTAGCCATTAAACAAGTAGTGTTTATATCACCAAGATAGAAAAGGTTACCTTTTGTCTGTTCACCAGTTTCGATCAATCTTCCTGATTCATTGAAGATATTTGCCTTCTTATTCTCAAATGCTACTTGGTGACCTGTGTTATTAAGCTGTGAAACACTCAATAGATTATAATTAATTCCTTTTACCCAATATGCATTTTCACATTTGATCATACTATTCAACATTATAGTTCCTTTACCTTCAACTAGACAAGGTGTGTCATTACCCATTCTTACTGATCCACCATTATAGTACTCAAAATTTTCAAATTTTTTTTTATCACCAGTCATGTGGTGAGTGCAACCACTATCTATAATCTAGACATCATTCTTACTAACCTTAGATATGAGTGTAGTCTCTACATACCTTTCTTCTTTGTCTGAATCATCGTTCATGGCCACAAATACCATCTCAATACCTTCATCAGATTTGGTGTCAGTATATCCATCTCTATTCTCAGCTAGGTAACAAGCTTTCTTCCCTTTGTCCTTGTAGTCTTGGGTATCTCTTCTGTCAGATTTTTGGTTTCTTCAGTAATCTCTTTTGTCACTTCTGTCAAACTTATTTTCAAATGATCTGTCATTACTTCTTTCATCTTTTCTTTTGTTAGGACATCTAGCATCAAAGTGTCCAATCTCTTTACAATTAAAACATACAAGTGGTAACTTACCTTTGTATCTAACTTTACCTATCTACAATATTCTTTCCATTAGATCCTCAATCTCATCAAGTCCTTGGTCATCACTATCACTTTAACTATCATTCCTCATAGTGTGTTTATGACTTGACTTACTTCTTTTCAAAGAAGATTTGAATGCAAACTCTATAGATGGTAAGACACTGTTATCAAAGTTATTCATCTCAAATGAAATCAGTCTACCAATCAAACTATCTAGAGTAACATTATTGTTTGCAACTAATCTCATTTCTTATATAGCAGGTACTCTAATAGCATATACATGCAGTAAGCTTCTTAGGATTTTACTTACCACTTTTTCTTCTTCAATTATACCTCCAAATCCTCGGATAGAATTGACTACCTCTTTTATTCTGCAGCTCTACTGAGTGATATTTTCTCCTTCTCTCATTCTTAGGTCATCAAATTTACCTCTTAGGCTTTCTACCTTTTCTCTTAGTACATTAGTAGCTCCTCCATGTACCAGCTTCAATTTATCTAACATTTTCTTTGCAGAGGTACATTTTTTGACATCTTCAAATTCAGCATCGAAGAGAGAGGAAGCAAGTTCTATCATCATGCAATTATGCTCGTGATTTTATCTCAATTGTACAAGTGTATGAGGTCTTGTAGGAAACAAAAATTTAGTATCTAAGTATTGAACAACATCATTTCCAATACCTGATAGTTGGAGTCTTATTATGATTTTCCATGATGCAAATTTGTCTTGTTCAACTTGGGCACATCTCGTTTTCTCATCTTGTGATCTTTTGCTTCGGTCTTGAAACCTTCCTTCTGAGCACACAAGCTCTGATACCAATTGTTTGAATAAATAAGAGAGGGAGGGGGGGTGAATTAGTGGCCTCAAAAATATTCCAATAAATCAAGCCAAAAATTAGTACCACAATATTAATCCTCTAGTTATCTTCAGTCCTACAAGATGAATGCCTTCAAATAATCTCAACAAATAACTACTTCTCAGAGTTCACTGTTAAACCTTATTCTTACTGTTTACCGATTAGTAGTCTTTTATTTACCAAAATGCAATAAATAACTTAGTGTATACCGATCAATCCAGATTAGTTATGTGTAATGCAAAACACTAAAGTAATGACTCATAAACACATTAACACATGGATTTTTAATGTGGAAACCCTGTTAAGGGAAAACCCACTTGGGATTAGTAACCCAAAATTTTCACTCTTCTGAAGTGAGATCGGTGAAGAGACAACCCTATTAAAGGTTACAAACACACTGTTAGGTGTGACCTTGTTAGAGGATTTAAATAGAATAGTTTGTCACTTGATATTGAGCATCTCTATGCTACCTTTTATGACCAAACCCAGTGTAGTTTATCAAATGGTATCTGGAATCTCATGCTATCTTCATGACCAAACCTTTTGATACTCCTTGGGATGTATATCAATATAGAAAGGATTGTTAAGTCCTGCTTGGTTAAGATAATTTCTTATCCAACGGTTAAATTGAAACAATAAATGATTTGTTCACATATACACCTATACTTTGCACATTTTCAGATCTATTGTAAGCTCATAATACTTTTCTTATCAATTTATCTTTTCAATACCTTTGCTCTACTTCTTTCTGCCTGGTGATTTTGTGCTTCTGTGTTGTTTGGTGTCCACAGAATTAGCTCTGTTCTTCAGCTTGATTGATCAGGTCTGATTGAAGACTTCTTTCTTCATCAGTTTCTCTTCAACATCTTCTTTCTCTATTCACCCCTTTATTCATAATGAATTATCTTGTCTCTTTATAGACATAATTTCACCTTTTCTCAATTCTTGACTTTCTTGTTCTTGGCGTGATCCACAATCTTATCCAATCTTTCTTTAAAGATTTAATTCAATTTTATCCCATAGATTTCTCTTTGACAACTGGAATAAATTTTTTTTAAATCTTTCTCTTATCTCTAGCTTTAAATTGTCGATGAAAACAATTTTAAAAACTAGTTAACTCCTTCTTTAGCTCTTTCCAGCTAAGTATTTTTTCATTTCTAAACTTCAGTTCCTTTCGGTATTTAATTCCTTATTGGATTTGGTCAACACTTTAGTTCTCCTCGGACATCTCCATCGGAGTTTTTTGTCTGTCCGACATCACTGTGAATTTCTACTTGTTGGTAATGCTTGTGGTTTTTCTCATCGGCAATTCTTGTTGGGTTCTTTCTTGGGAAACACTGTGACTTTCCTCTCAGGTTTCTCTGTCCGTCAGGGTGCACTGCCCATCGGTGTTTGTAGTCACTTAGTGAATACTGATCTTTTATGCATTACTGAAAGTATAACCTTAATCTTTCTAGTTATCTGAAGTCTTTGACACTTTGTATATAACCAATTATATTATATCAAGTTGACATCAATGACAATACAATACATTAACTAATTTAATGTCTTGCATTAAATTTTGACAGCTTGGTGATCAAATTAACATATTCAAACATTTAATTAGTTATAGTTCATCATAGAGGTTTTGATACGTAAACACTGTGTCAAAAGAGTCCTTATGATGGGGGAGCTAGTATAAACATTTGCACATTGATTCTATTCAAAGCCTTCGGATTTTCTGAAGGTGTTGTGGATCCAAAGAAGATCACTATTAAGACCTATGATGATGAAGAAAGGTCTTCTAAAATAATGGTGGTTTTTCCCATTCAAGTGGGGCCAATAAAAAAAGATACCATTTTCCAATTTCTTGGCATGAAATTAACTTATAAAGTCTTTCTAGGGAGACCATGGATTCAAGAAATGCAAGCGGTACCTTCAATATACCATCAATGCATCAAGTTTCCATACATGGGAGAAGAAATTACTATAAGTGGATATGTGAATCATTTCCAATATTGCAATATTGTTAAACCTGTGAATGAAGCACCCATCCAACACAATAGTGAAGGGGCTACCCCAAGTTCTCCTAGAGAATAAAATCAAGAAGATCATCTTAGCTCAACTTTGGTCACTAACTCAAATCAAGATAGGACTAACTCATCTACATCAACTAAGCATAAAGAGAAAGTTAGTTTTGTAGATGAAAGTAACAATATTGCCAAGTTAAGTGTTTAAAATCAAGAGGAGGGAGATTCTAACCCCTCTAGGGCTGAAAATGAAAGAGTTCAAGAAAAAAATTATCAAAAAATGGATAAGCTGATGAAGAAATTTGAGAAACAATGTAAAATACATCAAAAGGATGCTGAAGAATATTTTTTTTCCTTGTTTGAATTACCTCCTTCTCCAAAGTCACATGGTAGGCCAACTAGTGCTCATTCAAATAAAAAAATACAATGCCCATTTTGTAAGAGAAAGTGACAATTCACCAAAGGAAGAAGAGGATAATGAGGTTTTAAAATGGTTGTACAAAGATGAGGAGGCTTCAAGTTCCCATGAAGAAAGGGTCCAAAATATGAGTATCCAAACACATCAATATGGAAAAGGTTTTAAAATCATGCAAAAAATGGGATATAAATGAAAAGGACCCTTGGGAATAAGTAATAAAGGATTTCTGGAACCCATACAACCTCCTTGGAGATCTAAAGATGAAAAATCTGGAAAAGGGTACCCAAAACAAGGAAGTCGTTCAAACAACTTCAACATTTCTTATGAACACATCCATATGGTAGATTCAAAAAGTGAAGATGAATCCATTAAATATGAATGTGATTCCTTATCTGAGGCTTCTTGTCATGATAAGGAAGTGGATGTAATTCATACCTATGCTCCTACATCTAATGCAAACAAGCAACCTAGTGTTGATCAAGCCTCAAGTTCGAATCAAGGGTCAAATAATTATCAAGAATCACATTTAAGACAAAAATAAAATGGATCTCCTTGGGTGGGTGAACCATGGGTACCTTCATGGTTAGGAGAATCAAATTTTATGTTTAATCCACAAGCATTTTATCCATTATAAATCTAAGAGGACTCAAGTGAGGACAATTTTTATCCAAGTTCTATGGAACACCTTGAGCAAGCCCATGTCATAGATTTAAGTGATACAATGTATGAAACCTACAATGAAGTCATGTACTTAAACCCCATGGATAATAATTTACCCAATGAAATTTTATCTCTTATCCATCCTGAACTAATTGATTGGCACCTAGCCGAGTCAAATGACATACTCTCTTTTCCCAACGACAATTCTGTAGCCTTATACCTAAATGCAATTGAACCCTCTTTCACCAATGAATTTGATCAAAGAATAGAAGTAGAAGAAAGGGAAAAATATCTCAATCCAAAATAAAAAAGGAAAAAAGAAAATAAATAAAAAAATGAAGTGGTCTTGTGGTGAAAACCAGAATATGGCAGTACTAGACCCCCAAAAAAGTAAAAATAAAGGATGTTTCCAAAGGTGAAAACCCAACTGTGGCACCTAAGGAAGAGAGATTGGAGGCCTTTCCAGGTCATGATGAAGAAATATCTCCTATCTTGATTGAACCAACATAGAAGGTTAATATTAGCACCAATTTAGAACCAAGATTCATACACCTTACAGTTTCATAACTCCAACAGAAAGGGAAGATTTCATCCAATTCTTCAAAGAAAAGCAAGTTAACTTTGCATGGTCTTATTTAGATATGACAGGGTTATATCCAAGTTTCATTATGCATCACCTAAATGTAAGATCATGATTTAAGCCGGTGAAACAAAATTTAAGAAAGATGCATCCCCATATAGCCTTGCTAGTGAAAGCAGAATTGGAAAAAAAATGTTAAAAGTGGGGTTCATAAGGGCTATAGATTATGCCGAATGGATATCCCATATTGTGTCAGTTTCAAAGCATGATAAATAAATTAGAGTATGTACGGATTTCTGAGATCTCAACTTGGCATGCCCAAAGGATCATTACCTAGTATTAATGCTATAGTGGATTTGATGACAAGAAACTCTATGTTTCCTCTTATGGATGGATTTAGCGGATATAAAAAAATAAAGATAGCACCAGAGGATCAAGAGAAAACATACTTCACGTTCCCTTGGGGTAATTTATGTTGGAACGTCATGTCCTTCGACCTTAAAAATGCTAGAGCTACCTATCAAAGGGCAATGACCACAATTTTTCATGATATGATGCATACATTTCTTGATTACTATGTGGATTATATCTTAGCTAAATCACATGAAAGGAAAGATCATCTACCCATCTTGGAAAATATCTTCACAAGGTTGGAACAATTCAAAGTTAGGGTAAATCCTAAGAAATGTGCATTTGGGGTGCAATCAGGAAAGTTATTGGGTTACATAATATCAACAAAGGGAATAAAAGTTGATCCTGAGAAAGTTAAAGCTATCATGGAAAGGGATGCACAAAAGAACATAATCCAAATGAGATCATTGAAAGGAAGGTTTCAATCCATAAGAAGATTTATATCTCAATTGGCGGAAAAATGCCATTCTTTCACTAGACTTCTACATAAAGACAATTTTCAAATAGGATGCACAATGTGAGGAAGCTTTTTCCCTATTGAAGTCATAATTGGTGAATCCACCTATAATTATGCCATCTATCAAAGGAAATCCTTTACTCTTGTACATTCCAGCAACAAATCACTCTTTAGGAGTGTTATTGGCTCAAGAAGATAAACATGGAAAAGATAAAGCAATCTATTATCTTAGCAGAACTTTGGTCAAATATGAACTCAACTATAGCTTTATTGAATAAGCTTTCCTCGCGGTATTTTTTTCTTCCCAAAAGCTATGTCATTATATGTTGGTGCACAAAGTTAAGCTCATTTCTAAAATCAATCTTTTAAAATATCTACTTAACAAAATAACTCTCATAGTAAGATTGGCCAAATGGGTGATGGTTTTGAGTGAGTTTGATATAGAATATGTGGATAGAAAAGCTATCAAGGGACAAGTTATAGCAGATCTATTGGAAGAGTCTCCTTTAGTCAATAATCATATCATTCAAGTAGAATTTATAGATTTAGAAATAATTAATGTGGAGGCAAAAAAATGGAAAGTTTATTTTGATGGATCTTACACCGAACATGGATCGAGGGTAGGCATTCTTTTGATTACCCCTCAAGGTTACACAATTCCAAAGTCATACAAACTTATTTTTCCATGCACCAACAATATTGAAAAATATGAAGCCCTAGTTATAGGTATCAAAATGGCTTTAGAGTGGAAAGTGACAGAACACAAGTGCATGGGGATACTACAAGTGCATGGGGATTCTCAACTAGTCATAAACCAGATTAATGATGAATACCAAACAAAGGATGACAAGTTGATTCCCTATAAGAGGATGATAGATGATTGGAAAAGTAATTTTCTTTGATAAATTTTGAGAAAATTCCAAGGGACATAAACAGAGCAATACATGCCATGGTGACCTTAGCTTCTCTTCTTCAAATTGTAGAACAACATGCTAGATATGAATTCTTGGTGGAAGAGCTGGTGAAACCCACATTTGACCTTCTCGATTCCCAGATCATATGCCTGTTAGTTGGACATGAATCACCTTGGTTTGGACCTATTTTTACTTACCTACAAGAACAAACTTTACCCTTGCACCAAACCCACAATCAATAAAGACACTTTATACGCCAAGCTTCTGGTTACACCATCCTTTCCAACACATTGTATCACAAGAGTCTTGACAGAACACTTCTTAGGTGTTTAGAGGATAAGAAATCAAAATTAGCTTTATGAGAGCTTCACGAGGGGATATGAGGGTCTCACTTTAGTGGGTTGAATTTAGCTAAGAAAATCCTTCACATGGGATACTTTTGGCCAAATCTAGAGAAAGATGCTTGTCACTTTGTCAAGATATGTCAGAAATGTCAATACCATGGAAACATGATTCATGCTCCAGTACAAGATTTACACCCAATGACCACACCTTGTCCCTTTTAAAAATGGGGGTTTGATTTAATAGGGATGATTTATCCACCTTCATCCAAGGGTCACAAATACACATAATTGCAACATAATACTTTACTAAATTGGTAGAAGTTGTGCCTTTGACAACTGTAACAGGTAAGCCAATCTCAAATTTTATCCTAAATCACATCACTTGTAGATATGACATTCCTCATGCTATAATCACTTATAATGGAAAGAAATTCAAAACCAAGGATGTGGATGACCTATGTGACAAGTTCCATATTATACATCATTTTTCTTCCATTTATTATCCTCAAGGGAATTGTCAAGCAGAAATTGGCATATACACTTGAATCCAAAATTGTGGGAATATACAACCAGCATAAGGAAACTAGTAGGAACAACACCATTTTCATTGGTTTATGAAGTAGAACTTGTATTGCCTTTAGAGGTTGAGATTCCATCCTTGAGAGTTTCCCTACATGGTTTAATAACAGATGAATATTATAAGGTTGCTAGGCTTCAACAATTGGAGTTACTAGAAGAACATCAAACTTAAGCATATGAATATCTCAAGGTGTATCAAAAAAAAATGTCAAGAAATTACAACAAGAAGATAAGGCCTACAACACTTAAAGTTGGGGATTTAGTGTTGAGACAAAACCCTAAGAACCAAGTGGAAAGAGAGAAGAAAGGAAAGTGGGAATCAAACTGGTTAGGAAAATTTACCATTACTTCTTCTTTGGAATGGGAACATAAAAGTTAGCTTACTGTGATGGAGATGAGTTACAAGAATCCATTAATAGCATCCACTTGAAGAGGTTCTTGATGCAGAGCAAGCAACCAAACAACCTAGATTGGTCTTCCTTGACTATAAGAATGTCAAATCCCTACCTTAAGCCTTCTCCTTGGTCCAAGAAATACTTGAGGGTCTATACCTCCTCTCTTGAGTGGACTTACTATGCCACAACTTTCGCTGACTCCTAGGGACTTCTCACAACTTGGACCCAATTTAGGCTTTAGGGATCAATTCCCTCAAACATACCAAAATTAAGGATTTCTAACCCAACTATATGGGAATTAAATTCAATGGTGGGAAGGTCTTATCCTGACCTAAGACACTAGGAATCACTCACTTTTGGAGTTCCTAAACACACACAACCTATCCTACTCAAATTAGGATAGTCAACCTATTATCCCTTCCTACTCTATTTTTGGTGGATAACTCCCAACTTCTCCAAATGAATTGGTAAAATACTTAACTTTTAGGATACCCTTTATCCTTTTACTTCAGACCCCAAGAGATGGATGTCTGA
This sequence comes from Thuja plicata, assembly GCA_018584345.1. Lineage (NCBI taxonomy): Eukaryota > Viridiplantae > Streptophyta > Pinopsida > Cupressales > Cupressaceae > Thuja > Thuja plicata. The sequence continues at coordinate 1,978,961 of MU227509.1, read as the reverse complement.
CTTCACTCTTGCAGTATCAAACTCTCACTCTTACCACAGGCCTAATTGGCCAAACCAGGCTTGGATAACAAAGAAACTATTTGAAAATGGGTTCATGAAACCAAATAAACCCCCTAGGAATCTTCCCTACACTCCAAATGGTTGATCCCAACCATTACCAAAGTCTTTTCAATCACTGAGATTGGTTATCCACTCTATTTCCTACTTTCCTAATCAAATACATAGAGATATTTGACCTAGGACTAGGTGGCAAACCCCTCCAATAGAATCCTTTTCTTCTATGCTTAAAGAATATCCAAGATGACTCCCCTAAATTTAATTTTCCAAAGTTCCATGCTTTTTCTATAGTGGGAAATCAAGTTAGGGCTCCATGACCAATTTACCCTCAGTTTCTGGGTTTTACAGAACCAATGAACTTGTAATTTACTATTCTCTCACCAAAACAAACCAAAACACCCCAAACCAAAAGAAAATATTAGATAGATCCATAATAAAAAAAAATCAATTGGATTTTCATCTGTACTAGTCTGTACAGTACTTGCAAACTCAAAAACACAGTAACTATACACAAAATAACAGAATTCTCTATTTGTTCACCCTTCAAAAAGTCTGTACATTCATTGAAAACCCATGAATGGGATTAAAAAATGTTTAAATACCAATTTAAATGGTCATAACTATAGTTAAAATTTTTATGGACCTAATTTGCAACTTTGCAACTATATCGAGTAACTTTTTGAAAAGTTGTCAATGTTGTCAAGCAACATTTTTGACAATTTTGCTAATTTGCAACTTTTTTCACACTAGTCTTATGAAATACCACAAATGGCTTCAAAAACATGTCCTAATGACCTAGACCTAGTGAGAAACCTAGAAATCAGAAGTTTATTCCCATCTAATCATTTTGGCATCCTGGTTTATAATTGCACCTAGGATCTAAAAGGTCTTACACTTGGGCTTATTACATTTTACTCATCTACCAAATGATCCCAAAGGATCCTAATCTACCCTAGGGAAGGAAATAGCTTTGGTTCCCTACACCATACACCTCAGGCCACATAAACTCAAGTCCCTTGAGTTGTAATGTCTGGAACTTTGAGTCCCATCTTCTCAATGTCCTTCTCTGTTAGCCATGTAGCATCTGCCAATGGATTGTCCTTCCACTTGATTATATATTCATGATATGCTCTTCTCTTGGTTTGTTTACTAACCCTTGTGTTCAAGAGGGCTTGTTGTTGAAGTACTGTAGCTTCCTGTGTTCCTTCTAGACCTGCATCATAGACATCAGAACCTTTATGGGAATAAATATCACATACATTGAAGGTGTTAGACAATCCAATGTTTGGAGGTAAGTCAATTTTATAGGCATTGTTGCCACATTTCTGCAATATCTTGGAGGGTCCCATCTTCTTCATCATCAATTTGGTATACTTACCTTTAGGAAGTCTCTCTTCTTGGAGGTGGATCATCACCATGTCCCCTACCTTATACTGCACATCCCTTCTTCTTTTATCTATTATCTCTTTGTACTTCCCTAAAGTTTGCTCAAGTATGCTCTTGACTTGTTGGTGAAGTTCCTTCATAACATCTAAAAAGTCTTCTTCTTGTGCACTCCTTTCCATACTACTGATGTTTCTTAACTCCATTACACCTCTAGGGTGTGTCCCATATACAAGTTGGAATGGGCTATGACTAGTGCTCCTATTCACTGAGTCATTATAGGAAAATTATTCTTGTGGTATTATTGCATCCCATGTGGCTCCATTGTCTTTTGTCAGACATCTGAATAGGTTTCCAAGGGACCTATTTATGACCTTTGTCTGGCCATCTATTTGAGGATGATATGCCGATGAGTATGACAGGTTGGTTCCTAATATTTTCCATAGTGTTCTCCAAAAATGTCCAAGGAATTTTGAATCCCTATCAGAGACTATGGTCCTTGGCAATCCATGAAACCTCACCACTTCCTTGATGAATATCCCTACTATATGAGAGGCATCATGGGTTGTTTTGCAAGGTAGGAAATGGGCCATTTTGGAGAAACTATCTACAACCACATAGATACAATCATATCCCTATTTGGTTCTTGGTAGGACCAATACAAAGTCCATGCTAATGGAGTCCCAAGGCTTCATTGGGATGGGTAAAGGGTTATACAATCCTACATTGGATGATCTACCCTTGGCTTTCTGAAAAACCATGCACTTCTCAACAAACTGTCTTACCTTTGTCTGAATTTTGGGCCAGAAATAGAACCTCCTTACCATCTCCAAGGTTTTGTCCAATCCAAAGTGACCTCCTAAGCCTCCACAATGATTCTCCCTTATGATGTTCTCCCTCATGGATCCCCTAGGAATACAAAGTTGGTTTCCTCTGAAAAGTAATTCCTCCTGCAACACGTAGTCTACAAAATCACTGTGATATCTGTCACTCATATCCTTGCATACTTGGTATGCCTCTAAAAATTCTTCATCCTGTCCATACACCCCCTTCATGGAATTGATTCCACCACTTTCCAATTTCAATTCTTGAATGGTCAGATTCATCCTACTAAGGACATCTGCAACCTTATTGGTTATACCCTTATTGTGTTTAATTTTTAAATTGTATGCTTGGATGTATTCCATCCACTTGATGTGTCTGTGGTTTAACTTGTCTTGTCTATTCAAAAAGATCAAAGCATGATTATCAGTATAAACTATGAACTCCTTAGGAAAAAACTAATTCCTCCATTTACTTAAAGATTGAACCATTGCATACATTTCCAAATCATAGGTTGAGTACCTTTGTTTTGACTCATTCAACTTCTCACTAAAGAAGGCTACTAGTTTTCCTTCTTCACTTAGGATCCCCCCCATGGCCCTATTGCTAGCATCACATTCTATTGTGAACATGTTCTTGAAATTAGGAAAAACTAATATGGGTTCTTCCGCTACCCTCCTTTTCAAGTACTCAAAATATTTCTCTTCTTCATTTGTCCATATAAAATGATACTTTATTCCACCCTTGATTGTGTCAATCATAGGGGCACAAACATTGCTAAAACCCCTAATAAATTTTCTATAAAAACTGGCCAGTCCATAAATTTTTTTTACCTCACTAGCAGTCCTTGGTGTGGGCCAATTGAGTATGACTTCCACATTCTCTGGATCCATTTTAAGATTTCCGTTTGAGATGAAAAATCCAAGGAACACCAACTCTTCCTACAAGAAGACACATTTATCCAAATTGACCTTTAACTTTTCTTGTTTGAGCCTTTCCAAAACCAACTCCAAGTGGGTTAGATGTTCTTCTCTATTCTTACTAAAAATCAATATGTCATCTAGATATACAACCACAAAATGATTAATAAAAGGTTTCAATACTTCATTCATGAGCCCCATGAATGTGCTTGGAGAATTTGAGAGGCCAAAGGGCATCACCAACTATTTATAGAGCCCTTCATTGGTCTTGAATGCAGTCTTCCATTCATTCCCCTGTCTAATCCGGATCTGATGGTACCCACTTTTCAAATCCAACTTGGAGTAATGTCTAGCCCCTCCTAGGCAATCCATTAAGTCCTCAATTCTATGCATAGGGAATCTGTATCTGATAGTGATTTTTTTTATGGCTCTAGAGTCAGTACATAGATTCCATGTACCCTCTTTCTTTGGAGCCAATAGTGCAGGGACTGCATACGAACTTGTGCTCCTTCTAATGAACCCTTCCTTGAGAAATTCTTCAACCTATCTATCCAATTCCTCATTATGATCTGGTGTCAATTTATATGCAGCCTTATTAGGCAATGTGGACCCTGATATAAGATCAATACTGTGACTTACATCTCTGACTAGTGGAAGTGTATCTAAGGTACTATCTACAATGATCTCCTTGTACATCTTTAACAAACTTTGTACTTCCTTGGGTCCCACTGTCCTTTCTTGTTCCTTTTCTCTTACTACTTTCTTTTCTTCTCTTTTTGGTTTTACCACAGTGGAAAAACAAGGGGTATCCCATCCTTTAAGGGTCTTCAAAAAATCCTTTTCTCCTACAACTAGCACACTAGTCACTTGGTGTGTTTCTTTCCCATCATCTGGTAAGGGTCTCATTGTATACTCCCTTCCATCCTTAGTAAGCACATAAACATTGCTTCTCCCATCATGTCTTGAGTTCACATCATATTGCGAAGGCCTTCCTAATAATAGGTGGCAGGCATCCATCTCTGCAACCACACAAAATATTGTCTTTGTAGTCTCCTACCTGAAACTCCACATAAACTTGTTCATTTACAAGAGCTTGTTGCTCTTTGTTTAACCATGAGACCTTATAGCGGTTAGGGTGAGGTAACTTCTTCAAACCAAGCTTTCTAACCATTTCTATGGATGCAAGCTTATCTATTGAACCAAAATCTCCTATTACCTTACACACTTTACCTTTCACCTTGCATGTTGTCCTAAAAAGAGTCTTTCTCCGAGGTGGTTCTTTGTCTGCAACTGTCAAGGTAATAGAGTCCTTTTGAACATAAAGCATTCATCTTCTTATGGATCAACATTCCCTCTTGGCTCTTGTACACTTTGTGTGTCTTCTTATTGAGAAAGGTGGAATCTCATCTCTCTCCCTTGGTTATTCCCTCCATTCTTGTTTGGACATCTAGAGGACTGGTGTCCTATCTGATTGCAAGTGAAACATCTTCCAGTGAATACTCCTAGTGTTATTCCTCTGAATCTTCCTCTCCCATTGGGTCTCCTTCCTATAAATAATCCTCTAGGATTTGTCTCTCCTTCCTAGTTTTCTTGACCACTGGTTTCTCCAAAAAAATTGTTAGATGGTCCTCTACCACCAAACCTTCCTCTACCTCTTAAATTTCCACCTCTCCCTCTATTTTGGGAGTCACTCTTACTACTTTGTTTATCCTCTATCTTTAGTACCATTTGATAGCATATATGCATTGTTTTTGGGTTGAACAAATCTAACTCGTCTCTTATGGAGTGCTCAAGCCCATTCAAGTAGCTAGCCAACTTTTTCTTCTCATTCTCAGGAACTTTTTCTCTCAAGGTGAGTTTGTGAAACTCCTCAGTATATGCACTCACATATAAGTCCTTTTTCATTAGAATTTTTAACTTATGGTGCATTAGGATTTCATAGTCTTCAGTTATGAATTGTTTCCTGATCTCTATCTTCATTCTCCTCCAAGTGGCTATTTGTTTTTTCCCTTCATCAAGTCTCTCATTCTGAAGGAATTTCCACCAACTAAGGGTCGAGCCCTTCATTTTTGACATTGCAATTCACACCTTTTAGTTCTCAGGTACCCTATCACATTCAAAGAGATTGTCTAGGGCTTCAACCCAATCCACACATTCTTTTGGATTTAATTTTCCATAAAACATAGGGAGGTCAGCCTTGGTGTCTTTTCTCCCTAACATCTCAAAGGGTTCGACCATGGCTCTTTGATCTTTAGGAAGTTCTTGTCTATCTAGTAGAGGCTCTTCCTATTCACCTTCTTCTTCTTCTTCAGAGTCTTCTTGTAATCCTCTATCTAGTTTCCCTCTCAGTTTATCGAACTCTCTCTTCATGGCGCTGTTCTCTTCTCTCATTGCCTTGCTTTCTGTCATTTGTTCCTTGACCAGTTTGGCCAACTCCACATTGGTTATTTGCAAAGCTATATCCATATCTCCATCCTCATTTTCAGACATCTTGTCTTCACTTCTTTCCAATCAGGTTCTTAGTGGCTCTAATACCACTTGATGCAGAGCAAGCAGCCACACAACCTAGATTGGTCTTCCTTGACTAGAATAACCTCAAATCCATAACTTAAGCCTTCTCCTTGGTCCAAAAACTAATTAAGGGTCTATACCTCCTCTCTTGAGTGGACTTACTATGCCACAACTCTCCATGACTCCTAGGGACTTCTCACAACTTGGATCCAATTTAGGCTTTAGGGATCAATTCCCTCAAACATACCAAAATGAAGGATTTCTAACCCAACTATGTGGGAATTAAATTAAATGGTGGGAAGGTCTTATCTTGAACTAATACACTAGGAATCACTCACTTTTGGAGTTCCTAAACACCCATAACCTATCTTACTCAAATTAGGATAGTCAACCTAATAGCCCTTCCTACTCTATTTTTGGTGGATAACTTCCAACTTCTCCAAATGACTTGGTAAAATCCTTACCTTTTAGGATACCCTTTATCCTTTTCCTTCAGACCCCAAGAGATGGATTTATGACTTCACTCTTGTAGTATCAAACTCTCACTCTGTTCGTAGGCCTAATTAGCCAGACCAGTCTTGGATAACAAAGCAACTATTTGAAAATGGGTTCATGAAACTAAATCAACCTCTTAGGGCTCTTCCCTACTCTCCAAATGGTTGATCCCAACCATTCCCAAAGTCTTTTCAATCACTAAGATTGGTTATCTACTCTATCTCCTACTTTCTTAGTCAAATACATTGAGATATTTGACCTAGGGCTAGGTGGAAAACCCCTCCAATAGAATCCTCTACTTCTGTGCTTCAAGAATCTCCAACATGAATCCTCTAACTTGAATTTACCAAAGTGCCATGCTTTTGTCATGGTGGGAAAGCAAGTTAGGGCTCCATGACCAATTTACCCTCAGGTTCTGGGGTTTACAGAACCAGTGAACTTGTAATTTACCGTTCTCTCACCAAACCAAACCAAAACATCCCAAACCAAAAGAATAGATCAGATAGATCCCTAAGAAAAAAATTAATTGATTTTCATCTGTACCAATCTATACAGTACTTGCAAACTCGAAAACACAGTAACTGTACATAAAATAACATAATTCTTTATTTGTTCACCCTTCCAAAAGTTCATACATTCATTGCCAACCCATGAATGGGATTCAAACATGTTTAAATATCAGTTACAGTGATCATAACTAAAATTCAAATCCTTATGGATTGAATTTGCAACTTTGTAACTATACCGAGCAACTTTTTGAAAAGTTGTTAATGTTGTCAAACAACGTTTTTGACAATTTTGCTAATTTGCAACTTTTTTCACACTAGGCTTCTGAAATACCACAAATGGATTCAAAAACATGTCCTAATGACCTAGACCTAGTGAGCAACCTAGAAATCACAATTTTATGCCCATTTGAACATTTTGGCATCCTGGATTATAATTGTACCTAGGATCCAAAAGGTCTTACACTTGGCCTTATTACATTTTACTCATCTACCAACTGATCCCAAAGGATCCTAATCTACCCCAGGGAAGGAAATAGCTTTGGTGCCCCGTGTAGACATCCAAAATAATCCTTATATTAATTTAATTAATATTCCCATAACATTATAGTTAATTTTAATTAATTATATTTGTTATATTCTTCTATCTATTTTATTTATTTATTTAATTAAATATGATTCATTTTCATAGTATTTAAATCTTAATTTAAAGATCATTCCCCCTTTAATATATTAAATCTCATTTATATACACTTTCCTCATTTATCCCTTTTAAATAAATTTATAATTTATTTATTCCTCCACATGACTTAATTCTACTAAACCACAATTAATCTAAATATAATTTGGATTAAACTAATTTGAACCTAGATCCTACCCTACCTCATATCACTCTCACCAAATAGACCTACTCACTAATTAACTAAGGTTAATTAGGCTAATTTCAAGATTCCTACACATATTAGTCCTAATTATTTGCTCACACGTGTGAAATTTTTTCTAAATTTTACTTTTCAAATTTATTCTAATTTGGAGCCAACAAGGTTTCTTACAACCTTGATGAAACTTTCTTACACTTTCTAAAAGTGTTTCATTGGACTAAAACTCTTACACCTCTTACAAGATCCTTCACATTTGTATTTTAAGTACACCTTGACCCATCAAATCACAAGTTGCTCACACATGTGTGAGAAAACTTGGCCTCTTACATGGCTTATGTGTCCCTCATGTGGCACCTATGTGGATGCCACATGTGCTCCAACTCATTCAAGCCCTCTCCTTCCTTCCAAAAATCTATAAATAGAGGCTCTTGCCAAGAGAAAATCATCTCCATTTTTATGCATTGTTATCATGCTAGTTTAGTTTTTGAATTCTTAGCTCATATTCATGTATCCATGCTTTTTAGTTCATTTAAAAATCTAGAAATCACATCTTAGGCTTAATGGAATGAATCTAGTTTCATTATCTCATGTATACCATCTTAGCTTAGTTCTTACATCTTCATCAATGGTGAAAGCTTGAGACAAGTTCCCTATACTTGTTCTTGAGTTATTAGCTTATCTTTTATGCATTGCAAGTGGGTTTTAGATATTGTGTTGGGAGAGCACACCCACATACATCTCTAAGAGAAAATCAACAAGGCATTGGGTGCCCTTGTTTGGCTCATCAGAGGTTGTGGTGAAAGTTCTTATCTTTATATTTTATTTAAAATACAATAACACTTTAAATCTTGTTTCTAATGACTAACCTTAACATTTACATGTTTTAGTGTTGTTCTTGGTAGGTATACTTTCTACCACATACATTTTGGCACTCCCGGTGGGACCCTCGTCCCTTAATTTTCAAGATTTTCAACAAATTTTGCATTTTTCTGTGATTCTAGAAAAATGTTACGCAGATCCGTCTTTGCTCTGAAACTGTCATCTGTGTTTCTAGACTGCCATCTGCATAGATCACCATCTATGTAGATCATCCATCTGCACCTGCAGACAACCATCTCCGCTTGTTAAAAACTAGACTTAGTTTAAATGTCATTTCAAACACTTTTTACTAAATTTTTAGGGTTTTAACTCTCGGGTTTCTGACAAGGTGTCAATTTTTAGGAGTAAAATGCTGTTAAAATTGGTAAAAATTGAATATTTCTATTTATTAATCCTTTTCATCAGCAAACTGTGACTATCTATGTTTGGCCATTTGTGCAGGTTACCATCTCTATAGATTGTCGTCTGCACTTTGGAATCACTGTCTACGAGTTTCTGCATTTTGACAGGTAGTAGTTTTAAGTTTTTACAAACCGTCGTCTGCGTAGATCACCATCTGTGACTCTATTATGCCATCTACACAGGTTTGCTGTGGTTTAGCATTTTAAGTAGATTTATGGGTTACTAATATTTTTTTAAGGTTTTGCAGCACCATTTCTGAAGACAAAGATATCAAAACTACTAACTTTTTATGCTTGCAGGACGTTGAAAAAGAGAAAAACTCAAACTACTTACATTTGTTCTTGCAGGTTGCCTTAAAAGCTTTCAACTAAATGATCATGCTTTTTAGCATAGTCTTTTATTTAGCCACCTAGAATAATTAAGAGATTCCTTTGTATAACTTAAAATAAACATCAAAAACCTAGACATGCTTATTTTATGTTAAACAAATAAATCTTTTGGAAAGAACAAGTGTTTGTCATGTTTGGGAGAAAATGAGATTGGATAGGAAACTATGCTCTTTTCCCCTTGTGGAAAAATTAGAAATCCAGACCCCTCTTGTCGCCAATCCATTTGTTTTATGTTAATCCTTCAGAGAGCCTGCCAAGAGAGCAATCTTTTGGGAACGACCCAAGTGGGGAACAAGTGAACCTGGCTACTCCACCCCACTATAATAAAAATCTTTCTTCAATCCAAAGAGAGGAAATACATGACTATTTCTACTTCAAATGCTCCTTCATTTGTAGGGCCTAGTACCTGAATCTTACTTGTGAGACTACACTTTACTGGGTGCTTGTAGGGCCATCTTGGTCTCAATCTTGTTTACAAGACTACAAGGGGGATACATTCAACTTGTGTAGGGCTAAGAGGTCTGAATCTCGCTTGTGAGACTATGCATTTTGGGTGCTTGTAGGGCTATAGGCCTCAATTTTGCTTGCAAAACTACAAGGGGTAACAAAGAATGGAGAACCTTACTAAGAACTGTTAAACTAGAGGCCTACCCGGTTCACACCCGAAAGGTGATAATGTTTGTGCAAGGAAGATAGTAACTTCCCCAAGATCACTCATACATTCGTGCCACCTTAAGCATTTGGAGTCGGCTAATATGGCATCATGACTAGAGCCATTGTGTGCTTGGTGACGGCTGTATGCTGATTATCTCTTGTGTGTGTGCCTAAGCCTACGTGAAAACATTTTCATGCTACACCAATTCCTTAGGTAGGTTTGTTTGAAGTGATTGAACATTGACAATATCAAAACAAGAACGAAACCTTCAACAAACAAATTTGTCACACTTTCTTGTGTCCCTCAAGGTTTCTTTGTCCCTTGTTGGATTATTTTCAAGACATATACTGGTTATTTTTTGGTTTGATTATGATGAATTTGGTTCTTTCCATTGAATAAATCCACTGAAGATCAAACTAAAATAAAAAATCTGACAAATAATCAAGACACTATCCTGATTACAGACTGTCATCTCCGCTCTAGAGTTGACATCTGCGTAGATCACCGTCTGCACTCAAGAACTGCCGTCTGTGTCTGAGACTGTCATCTCCACTTTAAAACATAAAGCTTCAAAATCTACCAAAATCTTCAAAATTTGGTCCTCTGTGGGATATTGAAACCGTTTGTACTGAAACATTCAGTTGCTTAGTCAAAATGAGATCTTTCGCTATATGACATGACTGATTCCAAAAAGCACAAGAAGGTTAAGCTTCCAACACCTCCAGTTTATCAAGGATAGAAAGAGACTACTTGTAAATCCAAAGAATATCAACACATTTCCCAATGAATCAAGCAAGAAATCGAGTATGATGAGAAAATTGACAAGATCATGTACAAAAAAAAGTTTGCAATTTCATGGCCAAATATCCCATCAACCGTGCCTTTGTCACCCTTGAGCAATATGTTTAGACAATCCTCTTGTTTGTAAAATCAATTATTCATTTCTTCCATCATCATCAAACATCATTCTTCCTCTTGGAGCATTAGATCAAGCCTCTTTACTTCAAATTGAATCAAAGTCAAATCAATCTCTTTTAGGTTGAAAGACCTTAATCAAAAGTATTACAGACGTTCATCTTCAAACAAATACAACATTGCTTGTAGACAATCAGTCTATCTCAAGTAATTTAAATCCATTGGTGATATCCCATTTTTCTTGAGATCACAAGTCTATCTTCAAGTAGAAAAGATATCACTTAATCCTTTTGTATTTGTGTCATCACAAGGTCTTGTTATACCTAGGTTTTGTTCTAAAAACCTTTAAATCAAAATCATTTATCAATCAATTTGGAGCAAATAATCAAATCAATCCTTATTCAAACATCAGTCAATCCAATCAACATCAAATCAAATTAAATTAAATCAAGAATCAGATCTTTGATCCATTCTCTTTCATTTCTCAATCCTACATCTTCTATTCTTTCATTCTTCTAAGTCTTCCATTGTATGGTAGTTACTCGATCTCAAGCTAGAAACATGAGGCGTGCAACACCCAACACTCCCTTTGATGAGGAGAATCCTTTTTCTCATCAGTTCTTTCAAGGCAATGCAGTACAAGATGAAAATCAACCCAATGAAGAAACTGAGTTATTTGATCAAGAAGAAAGACATACACAAGTGAACGATTTCCTTAGAGAACCATATAACTTAGAAATGGTTGAAAAGACCAAACAACGGTGAAATCTTCTTGAATCTCATTGGAAATGGCATTATAGTGCCCCCAAAATTTGATGAATCAATCCTTACTCAAAATATCACCAAAGCCACAGCTGTTGTGACTATAGCCATGACTTCCAATTCAAATGCTACATCATCATGTGACACCGGTAAAGGAACTGCTAGTGAACCTTCCAAATCAATACCTACATCAAAACCTATAACAACAACTACATCATCAGTCCAATTGACACAAGAAAAAATCCAATAGATTCTAAATGTTTTGCCAAACATTACTGCACATAATAGCACTCACGCGATGACGAATGCCACTCAAGAAGCAAGCGCTAATGTCAACAACATAGGGCATATATCTATGCCTTTGGCTACATCATCTATGTTTCAAACAACATGCATGAAGACATATACAACCAACACATCTAGAGTTTTTCAATACATACCCCTCCTACAGTTGGTATGAACTCCACTGGGTTGTCGACTGCACAATTTGGAGGAGGAAAAGCTTCTGTGCCACAATTTACTCTGTATAATGCTCCAAATTTAGCCCAACAAGTTAATGAGCTCAAAAGTCTTGTGTATGGTTTACATAATGGGGGCAAAAAGGAGTTTTATTTTGAGGAGATTTGTCCCTATCCATTTGACAAGTCCATCACAATGCAACCATTCCCCCCAAACTTTGTGATACCTAAATTTGAGAAATACAAAGGTGAAACATTTCCTCTACAACATCTCAAATAATTTTACATCACATGTCAAGAAGTTGCCTATAACAAAAATTACCTAAAAAGACTCTTCACCACGAGTCTTGGAGGTGCAACTTTGGAATGGTTCATGGCCCTTCCTTATGGATCAAGCTCTACTTTCTCTGATATTTCAGAGAATTTCGTTGGACAATATTCATATAACATTGAGCATCAAGAACCACTTAGCGATTTGTGCAATACTAAGCAAAAGAATGGAGAAACCTTTTCTAGTTTCTTACAATGATGGAGACATATTGCAAATCACATGCCATGGAAAATACCTGATAGTCACTTAATTGACATCTTCACAAAGAATTTGATCCCTGAAATGTCATTCCAAATGAAAATGGTTTCACTTGACACCTTTGAATCCCTTGTCAAGAAGGGAAAAGACATTGAAGATGGCCTTTTGCAAAAAGGTAGCATCAAACATTATACTCCTTCTAACAATAATAAACCAAAATTCTAGAGTAAAAACAAAGGAGTTGTCAACGATGGAGTGACTGATGCCAAGCATGTTCAAAATGTTCAGGCATCCAACAATAATAATCAAAACAATCACAATAACAATCAAAATCATAACAATAATCAAAATCAGAATCAGAACAATCAAAATCAAAATCAGTATCTAAACAACAATCAGAATAACAATCAACAACAACCATGCAACCAATCATATGTATTCCCTTGTAACAACAACAACAACAACATCAACAACAACAAAAATAACAACAATCGAAAATGACAACAATTCACAACACTAGCAGAACCCTTAGATGTGATCTTTAAATAACTTGAGGATCAAGGATCTTTAAATAACTTGAGGATCAAGGAATGATAATCTATCCAAATACTCATCCTTTCGATGAGAATCAACCCAAACCTGCTTGGTATAGAGAAAATGAATATTATGATTATCATCGCATCAAAGGACATGATACCAAGAAATGCATGAAGATTAGACACTTTGTGCAAGATTTCATTGATGATGGAAAAATCAAAGTTGAAGGCCAGAATGCATCCTCATCAAATGCAAAACTTAAAGTCTACAATCAGCCCTTTCCACCACATAATCAAAACAATGCATCCAACACAATCCCATATGACTACTCTATTAATACCATCACAAGCAATGATCGAACATGTGGGAGTCTAGAAGAAAGTGATATCTTTGTGTTTGACGCTCTTTATGGATGCATCAAAGAATCTAAAACACATGTCAACACCATAATCCTCAAAGCTACTGATTGTAATGCTACCACACGCACACCTACAGTAACTGTCCAAGATACTAATAAACCTTCTACATCTGCAAATCCACCAACTGCACCGTCTACCATTTCTCGACTTGCCTCATGCTACGACCTATTGGCCCAGTTAGGAAAGACGCTTGCATAAATATCCATTCTAGAAATTCTATGTACCTCGCCAATTCACAAAGAAATTCTTGAAGATGCTCTGAATGAATCCCATGTTCCTGAAAAATATCAATGCTGCTTAGTTCCAAGCCATGATCGAGAATTTAGCTACACAAGAGCATCTTGTTTTTACTAACAAAGAATTCTGTGGTCCTGACCTTCATCATAATAAATCCCTCCATATTGAAGCAAAATCCAATCCACTAAAATCAAACAAGTCCTTATAGATGGTGGATCTGGCCTAAATTTGTGCACATTGAAAATGATTCGTAACATAGGTCTTTCTAAGGACCTTCTGGATGTAGACAAGTGAATCACAATAAAGGCCTATGACGATAGAGAATGAGAAAGTAGAGGTTTGATCACACTACCCTTACAAGTGGGCCCAACCTTAATTGAAACTATTTGCCACATTCTAGATCTAGATCTACCATACAACATCTTGCTGGGATGACCCTGGATACACACTATCAAAGGTGTATGCTCTACTTATCATCAATGCCTCAAGCTTCCACATCATAGTAGAGAAATCATGATTCCCAAAGATCTTGAACCCTTTCAATACTGCAAGAGACTGGAAGGCAAACAATCCAATTACTGTCCATTGAATGAGTTTGGCTGACATTTCAATAAAGAAACATTTGTTCTAGGAACTTCCTCAACTCTAGAAAAGACACCAGAGATACAAGCTAATAAATCCAAAGGAAAGGAAAAGGTCACTGAAGACAAAGCCTCTAAATCTGAAACAAAGACCACCTTTATAGATCAGGGCATGGGAGAATACAAATTTGAAAGTGCTCTATGCATCAGACAACTCCCTTTGTCCCCAAAATCCTATGGGAGACCGTCACTATTATCTCCCTCTAAAGAGAAAGATCTCATGCATTGAAAAACAACCACTTTTGAACATTGGGGGTCCTTATTAGATGAGCACATGGAATACAATGTCCTTGATTGTCTTTATAATGAAGAAGAAGAAAAACTAGTAACATTACCTAATGGAAAATACATCAATGCCAACCCCATTGTTGAAAGCATGGGGTATCATGGCACTAGCCTTGGCGCAAATGAAACTGGTAAGAATAAAATTATAACAAAAAATGGCTATCCTCGAGGACACGGATTGGGTTCCATAGAAACTAAGACTAACTTTGCCAAGGACTATTGTTTAGCTGTGTCAGATTCAGACACTGAAGAAGAATTTTTTGAAGTCCCTTTCCAATATGTTGAAGATGAACTTGACAAATTTTCCCATGTATTCACTATCACCCAAGCCAACCTTTCATCCCCTTGTCTTCCCCTCACAAACCCTGAACTAATTGACTGGGATGAGAAAGATTCACCACCTTCTTTAGACATTTGAGATTCAAATGAGGGAGTTTTAGCTCTCTTTGGACTTAATAATCTCTGAGAATATGAGCATCAAATCCATTTCAGTGAGAAAGCCTACTTCGGTAGCTAGGTCAATTCTCTTAGTCACAAAAAAAATAAAAAATAAAAAAATGAAAATATAAAAACATCCCCAGGTGAAAACCTCTTGTAGGAACCTTTAGATGAAGAAAAAGATAAAATAAAGGATGCATCCTCTAGTGAAAACCTTTCTGAGGCACTAGAGGAGGGAGAAGCTGACCTACCATTTAGATCGTCAGAACCAGAAATTTCCTCTATGATTATTGAAGACACTATCCCGATCAATCTGGGCACAGAAGCAGATCCACACATCACTTACATTGCAGTCTCTCTCAATGATCAAGAAAATAAAGACACGATGACATTCCTTCAGAAACATAAAATCAACTTTTTCTAGACCTACAAGGACATGCCTAGGCTAGATATAGATCTTGTCATGCACCATCTTTCTATGGATCCCAATGTGAAACCTGTTAAACAAAAAATCCGCAAGATGCATCCGCAAGTAGCATTGGTAGTCAAAGTAGAGCTTCAGAAAATATTGGATGCTGATGTAGTTTGACCTATAAACTATCCTGAATGGGTCTCCAATATTATACTAGTAGGAAAACCTACTGAGGGCATCCACATTTGTATTGACTTCAGAGACCTAAACCTTGCATGTCCTAAGGATGATTTTCCACTTCCTAATATTGACATTATAGTGGATTTGACTGATGGACGCGAGATTTTGTCCCTCATGGATGGCTTCTCTGGTTACAATCAGATCAAGATAACAACATAAGATCAACACAAGACTACATTCAAAACACTTTGTACCTTCTATTATAGGGTAATGCCCTTTGGCCTTAAGAACGCTAGCGCAACATATCAGAGAATAATGACAACCATCTTCCACGATCTCTTGCATGTCATCATGGAAGACTATGTGGATGATCTTTTGGGAAAGTCCAAGACATGAGAATCACACATCCCTATCCTCACTACTATTTTGAGCAATTGGAAAAATATAAGCTTTAGCTAAATCCTGAGAAATGTGTCTTTGGAGTACAATCTAGTAAGTTGCTGGGATACATTGTGTCACGATGTAGAATAGAAGTTGACCCAAAGAAAGTAAAAGCCATCCTAGATATTCCACCACCAAAAACATTGAAATAGTTGTGCAGATTACAAGGAAAACTTTAGTCCATTAAGAGATTCATGTCACAGCTGGCAGATAAGGTACATCCATTCTCTCATCTCCTACACAAGAATATCAAATTCCAATGGGATTGCTTATGTAGAAATGCATTTGAGAAGATAAAAGGATATATGGCTAATCTACCTATGTTGGTGCCACCTATTGCTGGCCATCCTATGATTTTGTATATAACCACTATAGAGGTTGCATTAGGTTCTTTGTTGGCCCAATGAGATGAATCCAGAAAAGAGCGAGCAAGTTATTATCTCAGCAGGACTCTTATTGGTTATGAGTTGAATTATTCCCTCATTAAAAAGGCCTGTTTGTCCATTGTCTTCTACACAAAAAAAATATGACATTATATTCTCAATCATAAGATTCACCTTGTTGCCAAGATTGATCCACTCAAATATCTCCTATCATGCACTGCTCTTACTAGTTGTACATCGAAATGGGTTATGATCCTTAGTGAATTTGACATTGTTTATGTGGATCAAAAAGCTATAAAAGGACAAGTTATTGCAGATCAGTTAGATGAAGCACTTGTTGATGGTAAACATCCACTAATCACAAATTTTCCAGATGAATCAGTCCTTAATCTTTCCCTGAGTACCCCATGGAAACTTTAATTTGATGGATCCTTTACTCAGAAAGGATCGGGGGTAGGAATCTTGTTTGTTACACCAAAAGGAGATATCATCTCTAAATATTATAAATTACAATTTCCTTGTACCAAAAATATTTCAGAATATGAAGCCCTTGTACTTGGACTCTATCTGGCCATACAATGGAAGATTCTCAGTTTGTTGGTACTAGGTGATTCACAATTGGCTATCAAAAAAGTTATGGATGAATATCAAACAAAGGATGATAAGTTGCTTCCCTATCGCCACACAGTCGAGGACCTCAAACAATATTTCATTGACTTGGTCTTCCAGCAAATTCCCCACACAAACAACAAAGTAGCTGACACAATGGCTACTATCAGGTCCCTGATCACCATGCCAGAACATAGCACACGATGTGAGTTTCTTGTTGAGAATCTTACGGTCCCTGCCTGTGACAAACTAAATTCTTAAATGGTGTGTGAAATTGCTGATCCTAATTCCCCATGGTACCAAGAAATATACTTCTACCTTCACAATGGACATACCCCACTTGCCTTAACCCCCAATCAACATAAAACCTTTATTCATTGTGCTTCCCGTTACACAATCCTTGGTGATACCCTTTTCCGAAAGCATTTTGATGGAACTCTTCTAAGGTGTCTAAATTATTACGAAGCACAAACATCCTTGGAGGAAGTACATCAAGGAATCTATAGGGCTCACTCTAGTGGACTCACTTTGGCCAAGAAATTTTTATGCAATGGATATTACTGGCCTACCGTGGAACAAGAGGCCTACAAATATGTGAAGAAATGTGTGCCTTGTTAGCAGCATGGCAATTTGATACACACTCCATCCTAATCCCTTTAGCCCACCATCACCCCTTGGCCTTTTTCCTGATGGTGTCTTGACCTCGTTGGCCAAATTTTCCCTAATTCTCCCAATGGCCATAAATACATCCTTGCCACTACTGAGTACTTTACCGAGTGGGTCGAAGCTATTCCTCTCACCTACACTACTGGAAAATAGATCTCAAAGTTTATTTTGAACTATCTTATCTGTCACTATGGCATTCTGTAGGACATCGTTACTGATAATGGAGTACCTTTTAAAAATAAGGATGTCACAGATCTTTGTAGGAAATTTAGCATTACTCATCATATGTCTTCCAAGTATTTTGTGCAAGGCAACGATCAAGCATAGGCTACAAATAAAACTATCCTCAAAATCCTCAAGAAAATAATCAATGAAGCTGGTTGTGATTGGCACCTTCACCTCAATCCTGTCCTTTGGGCCTATTGTACTTCCATTCAAACCCCCACTAGATCCACTCCCTTTTCCCTTGTTTATGGCACCGAGGCTATTCTACCCTTCAAAATTGAGCTCCCTTCCCTCAGAATTTCTCTCAAGAATCTGTTGTCCAAAGAAGAATACAAAGTTGCTCGCTTGCAAGAGCTAGAACTCCTTGATGAGAGATGCCTTAATGCCCTAAACCACCTTTGGGGGTATCAAAATCGCCTCCACCTATAGTTCAACAAGTGGATCAAACCTCGTCAGTTTGAGGTTGGTGATCTTGTCCTGCAGCACAATATGAAGAATCTCCAGAACTATGACAAGAAAGGAAAGTTTGAACCTAATTTTTGGGGCCCTTCATAATCACAACAAAGTTTGGATCTGGCGCTTACCAGATTGATACACCAGAGGGAGATCCGATCCCTGATCCTGTAAATATCATGCATCTCAAGCGCTTCTATGCTTGATCCTTCAGCAGTCCGTTGTACAAAAGAAAACTAACAAAAAAAAAAAATTCAAAAAACTTCAAAAAAGCATAAAAAATATAAAAGCATGAAAAAGTATCAAAAAAAGAAAAAAGAGAAAGAGAAATAAATTCTTCCATTTGTGAAAACCACTTTGGTGGCATAATGGATAAGTACCATGGTGAAAACCTGTCTCACACACCATGTGTAGTCAGATCCACCATATGTTTCCCCCACCTTTCATACAACCTTCATCACCTTCCATAATAACTTCACTACCCATATATATGCAGGTAGTCCCCTGACTGCTTCCCACTTCCACAATAAAATCACATTCCCGCATGACTGAGCTTACCCCATCAACACTGAGCTTTATTCCAGACACAGTGATCACAACAGTTTTTCACCAAATCAAATTTCTTAGTTTCGTTCTATCCACAAGAAATTGCCAGCAAATTCCCGTTTCAATTAATCAATCTTTTGCCCATCAGGATGTATCCTTCTGGTGTCAGCTCTTCTATCAATCCTCACATCAAATTTGTTCATGGCAAGAACTTTTGGACTAAATGACTGCTTGGTCAGGATGCCTTATTGTTGATTTTATCTTGTGTTTCAATGTGTCCTCATGACAGCCTCGATCTTTCATATCTTGGTTCGTTATGGCGAGTACCTATTGAGATACGTGTCATTTGTGGTATGATTTGCTTGTCATAGATTGTTAGTGCATTTTTGTTTGATGTTCAGTTATGACTATGTATGCCTCACCAGGGGTAGGATTCATGCATCCCAAATCCCTAAAAAGATCTAGGTGTATTGCGTCTCCTCATGAGAAACATTTCATAGGTCTCATCATACTTGATATCTTGCATTCTTATTCCTAGCAACCTATTTGTCTGAGAGTCTAGTCCACACAAAGGAACCATGTCACTTGTATTTTCTAGCACATGGTACATACCTCCTTTTGCAAAAGCAAACTATGGTGTGCTCTCCAACATTAACATAGTATAAATCCCACTGTCATCATGTAGTTAGGATTGCATTTTAGTATGGTCATATTGCACTTTGCATTTTGCCCTTGGAAAGGTTTCTATTTATTCCCTATATCTAGTCACCTAAGTGATTCTATTAGACCTATTTGATACACACAACAACAATGTCCTCATATATTCCATTTTACATTTGCATTCATCTAGTTGTTGCATTCATTCATTTCATTGCATTATATTATTAGTTACATTCATTAGGTTAATTTGTTAATCATTATCCATTCAGTCTATTAATCACTAATCATTATAGTTGCATTGTTAATTCATTAATCATTAATCAGTATGGTTCCATTACGCCCATTCATTAATAAATAATCATTATAGTTGCATTGTTAATTCATTCATCATTAATCATTGTAGTTTCATTGTTAATCCATTAAGTTCATTCATTAATCATTTAAGTCCATTCAATAGTCATTAATCATTAAAATTAATTACACATTTACTCATTACTCATTATTCATTTATATATCATCACATTGCATCATTACACATAATATACATTCTTCTATAAGAATTAATCATCATATGCATCTCATCCCTGCATCACAAATAGGTCAGCATAATCATATAAATTCATCTCATCTTGCATGTCAGTCATAAACATCATATGAATATAGAATCA
Organism: Thuja plicata; assembly: GCA_018584345.1. Classification (NCBI taxonomy): domain Eukaryota; kingdom Viridiplantae; phylum Streptophyta; class Pinopsida; order Cupressales; family Cupressaceae; genus Thuja; species Thuja plicata. The sequence goes on along the minus strand of MU227509.1, from coordinate 1,958,597 downwards.
TAACACATAATATCCATCCTACATAAACATCACATAAAATCATATCACAAAATAAAGTAGATCACCACCATAAAATTCCATGTATATATAATGTCTATCATACATCAGTGTCTCATAATATCATACAAAATGTGTATAAAAAATAGTTTGAAAGAGTCATCACGATGGCTATGATGGCCCCGCACCCCTGCTAGAACGGGGTGGTAACCCCACTGATCCCTAGGAATCCTAACCTATACTCTAGGATACAGACCTCTTCGAGTAAGTTGGCTCCCACTCTCCCTCTAGCACGGCTCTGTGATATAGGCCCATGTAGTATATGACCTCTCGTCCTCTCTTGCTGGCCTCCCTCTGTGTTGCAAATGCATCTACTAGCACCTATCCCAGACGTCTATTTGTACCTTCCTGGTGAGCTATCTCCCCCTCTACCCTATAACTCTCTGCCCATCTCTATGTAGCATCTCGTTGTGCTGTCAAAGTTGCTATCTGTGCTGACATGACTGCCAGCTCCTCTCCTGCCCCCTCCTCCTATCCCCCCATACCAAACTCTTCTCTATCCACCTGGGCCTGTAGAAGGTCTAGTTCCCTCTGTGCCCCATCTCCATGTGTTGTCTCTACCACCAATGTCCCCTATACTCAGGCCAGCTCCATTTGTAAACTGCTCATTATGGCCTGAGAGGTGGCCTATAGTCCCTGTAATCTAAGGATCTCTGTATGTGTGCTACTCTCAGTCACCTGAGATATAGCCAGTAGTCCATGTACCCTCTGCAACTCTATCTGTAGGTTGTCTCACTCTACCACTACTATGTCATGAAACTCCAAGGCTATGTATCCCGCTAGTGGCCCCTATCCATGTGGCCCCTGTACTTGTGGCCCTTGTCCCTGTCCTGGTACCTGTCCTTGTATATTTGGGATCACTGGTGGTTTTCTCCCTGCGGGTATCTCTACCTATCCTCGTCACCTCATGACAACTACTCTCAGACGAACTCTCCTCCCCCCAGCCCCTCCTCCATCTCCTCCCTCCTCATCATCTTCATGACCATCCTCTCCTCCTCCCTCCTCTCCCTCCCCAGGCTGCTCATCTTCCTGTACCACTCCAAGAATAGTCAGTCTGATAGGCCTATGAGTCGCCCACCACTGTGCATATGTTGACACTACTCCTGTGTCATGTAGTGACTCTCATGCTCTGACCCATGTCACCCCTGGCATGCCCATCCATGATCCTTGAGCTCCCCATAGGTCAACTTTAATCCTACAGATACAGCCCACCTCCTGAGTCACCAAAGGATGCAAAAATCCATTGGGCATGACCTCCTGAACCTGTCCCATTTGCCTCCGTACCCTCAAAGGAATGTACCTACATATGACATAGGATGTCCATCCTATCAGCCAATAGTCTATCTGTACAAATATCAAATAGTAGGATTCATAATATTCATCCTCCGCATATCCATCCCCATCCCGTTGTGGGAGTTGATGACCCCATGACTCATATCTTGCATATAGCGCCCACTGGATGTCGTCCATCTCATTTAATGTCCTACGCTAATACTTGATCAAGTCTATAGACTCATAACTAATAGGCAGCTTGTACCTGCATGAAAATGGCTCATAAGCCTCTCTAGTCTCCTGAGTGTGAATACCTGGCGTGTGATAGATATATTCTCCCATACCCACACCAGTAATAAAGTACAACCTGCTCCTAATGCCCTACCCTTACAGTAGGCACACATGTGAAGATCATAATAGAGCTGTCCCAAGATGGTATAGGACCATCAATACTATTGTCCATCTTCCACCATGCTACTCAGAACTCATGCCTAGCTGATAGGGAATCCCTTCCCTGCATGATCTGGCATCATCTGTCCTCCTATCAACTTGACTAAATATAATGCCAACCATTGTAGCTATGGTCGTTGTCACCATCGCCCCTGCCTACAACATCCACTACCATGTAGTGGGAATGTTTGTGTATGCCCTCCTGAAGGCCACCTCCATATGTGGCTCTGACCCCTCAAAGCAATACTCAATAATAAGTCCCTGAATCGACACTCTATAGATCTGCCACACATCGTGCAGTGTGATAGTTGCTTCCCCTATGGGGAAGTGAAAGATAGAGGTGGTACTATGCCACCTCTCAATCAGTACAGACATCAACACATTATGTGCTCTCAAGTGGGGCTAGAGATGAACATGCTCTAGGCCACACAAGGTGGCCACTCCCCACTTCATAGCCGTTAGCTCCTGCGCTAGCACCATCATTGTTGGATAACTCTCCCTAGCCTAGAAAGAAATTGTCTCCTCCTGCATCCACCAAATACCCATGCCAGAAATTAGATAGCTTTCTTTCTTGATTTGGGGCATCAAAAAATGCCTCTGGATCCCTTTCCCTCCCTTTTCGTCTATTTCAGGGTCAATCGGTGGAGACGCCTATTTACCCATGCAGACAACTGTTCTTTACAGCTGTCGATCTACAGAGATGACAGTTTAGGCTGCCACCTCTTTTCCACGTAGATGGCAAACCTACTTTGCCATCTCCACCCCCTTTTTTGTCTCTCATTCCCTCGCAGACGGTGATCATGTGATCTTCGTTTGTGCAGACAATGATCGTCGATCAACCATCTGTGAAGATGGTGATTTGTCAATCACCATCTATGCAGACAACAGTCACGCTACCACTGTCTTTGTTGCGAGCCGGTTTGGAGTACTTTTTGGGTGCCATAAATGCAAAATTAAAAATTAAATGCATAAAGGACAGAGAGGTCTTCAACTACTCACCGGTGGTCCTACGTCCACGGGCCGCTGATGTGTCCTAACTCGCTCTCCAAGCTGCGCACGCTCTCAAATAGTCACCATCTCTTCTCTCTTCTTCCATCTTTTTGCTCTCCGTGAATGAAAATAACTTCTATTTGGGCCCCAGTAGACTATTTATAGTCCCTTGGGACCCATTTCTTCCGTCCTCCCCGTTTCCTATCCTGGGCCCCATTTTTTTCCTCCGTTTCTTTTGGACATGCCATGCAATTGGTTTTTCCCCCTCTTCCTGCTTTTTTTCAAGAAAATTTTATTAAATTTTTTTATTATTTCTATTATTTTCTCAAGGGAGCACACTTCTCTACCCTCATCCCCCTAGGTTTTCCTAGCCTTTCTAGGGTATCTTATTTTCTTTTCTTTGACGCGACGCCACTTTTGATGCCGCATCAAAGATGGGCAAAATGTAGACGTCCAAAATCGTCCTTATATTAATTTAATTAATATTCCCATAACATTATAGTTAATTTTAATTAATTATATTTGTTATATTCTTCTATCTATTTAATTTAATAGGATTCATTTTCATATTATTTAAATTTTAATTTAAATATTATTCCCCCTTTAATGTAATAAATCCCATTTATATATATTTCCCTCATTTATCCCTTTTAAATAAATTTATAATTTATTTATTCCTCCACATGACTTAATTCTACTAAACCATAATTAATATAAATCTAATTTGGATTAAACTAATTTGAACCTAGATCCTACCCTACCTCATATCACTCTCACCAAATAGACCTACTCACTAATTAACTAAGGTTAATTAGGCTAATTTCAAGATTCCTACACATATTAGTCCTAATTATTTGCTCACACATGTGTGAGAAAATTTCTAAATTTGACTTTTCAAATTTATTCTAATTTGGAGCCAACAAGGTTTCTTGCAACCTTGATGACACTTTCTTACACTTTCTAAAAGTGTTTCATTGGACTAAAACTCTTACACCTCTTACAAGATCCTTCACATGTGTACTTTAAGTACACCTTGACCCAACACATCACAAGTTGCTCACACATGTGTGAGAAAACTTGGCCTCTTGCATGGCTTATGTGTCCCTCGTGTGGCACCTATGTGAATTTCACATGTGCTCCATCTTATTCAAGCCCTCTCCTTCCTTCCAAAAATCTATAAATAGAGACTCTTGCCAAGAGCAAATCATCTCCATTTTTATGCATTGTTACCATGCTAGTTTATTTTTTGAATTCTTAACTCATATTCATGTTTCCATGCTTTTTAGTTCATTTGCAAATCTAGAAATCACATCTTAGGCTTAATGGAATGAATCTAGTTTCATTATTTCATTCATACCATCTTAGCTTAGTTCTTGCATCTTCATCAATGGTGAAAGCTTGAGACAAGCTCCCTATACTTGTTTTTGAGTTATTAGCTTATCTTTTATGCATTGCAAGTGGGATTTAGATATTGTGTTGGGAGAACACACCCACATACATATCTAAGAGCAAATCAACAAGTCATTGGGTGCCCTTGTTTGGCTCATCAGAGGTTGTGATGAAATTTGTTGTCTTTAGATTTCATTTAAAATATGCTAACACTTTAAATCTTGTTCCTAATGACTAACCTTAACGTTTGCATGTTTTATGATGACATTATTTTTCCATTAGTATAATCACTAAAAAACATAGATAGAAAGCATTACCGGCAGGAAACAAGCATTACTGGCGAACCACAAGCAGTACCGGTGAAATGGCATACCTACCAAAACAAAGATTTTGAGAAAAATGCTAAGTATAAAAGTGACAAGCATCACCGGCGACCATAAGCATAACCGGCGACCACAAGCATCACCGACGACCACAAGCATTATCGGTGACACAATTTTCAGAACAAACCTGACGAGGAATAGAAAAGGCATACCTGACGACCAGTTCAAGAAAGGAACACCGACGACCAAGAAAACCAACCATCAAAACCGACAGATAGATCAAGAACCCGCAAATTGTGGATCTGAGTTTTACACGATGGATAAAGCAATGCAATTCTATTTATAGAGTTTTATTTTGTTTTAAATCATAATTATATGGGCATGCAAGCTTTATGTAAATGCTTTAAAGCATCCTAATAGATCTAAAAGCATATCTAACTAAAGATCAAGGTCAAGTTGTAAGCCTTGGATCTAGAGTTAACTTGCGATGCATGAATCAAGAATTGAACCTAAACTAGTATAAATAGATGTTCATACTCAATTGTGAGTAACATGAATTCTTATTATTGATAGCCATGAAGAGCATCTAAAGAGTAGAAGGCGGAATTCATGCAAAGATCAGAAACAATGTGCATCAGTTATCAAGAACACACAGAGGATATCGACGAGCAGATAAAGGTATTATTCAATCATGGAAGGATGATTACTAATATGTATGTAGCTTTATAGGATATGTTATCAAAAATTGAAGATTGCATTTATCGTTAGATCAAAGACTTATGTAGTTGCATTCTAACAAGTGCATCACATCTAAAATATTTTTGTAGAAGGTGGACTTAACCGTTCTTTCCAAATCTCTTAACAGAGTGCACACTTAACAGTGTTGCTAAATCTTCAAACAAAGTAGATATTAATAGGTCTCCACTATAATACTCCTAACAGGGTAGGTCATCAGAAGTGACCAAATGTAAGCCTTAACCGACCCCTTCTTATCTGCAGATAGTGAAATTTGTGGGTAACAATCCCCACCGCAGTTTTTACTTCCTTAATAAGAGTTTTCTGCGATATCATATCTTGTGTCATGTGTTATCTATTTTCATGAATGTTTTTGTTATGGTTACATACTAAAAATAATGTATGATATGATTACATATGCATAAAGAAACATGAACAATTAGATAAGATAAATTACAAACTGATGACTAAGGGTTAATGGGCTAACCAAAGAAAATTTTTAGAGGTACTGATTCACCCCTCCCCTCTCAGTACATCATCTCAATATAATTCCAACAATTGGTATC
>MU227509.1:1911210-1947114 GCA_018584345.1 Thuja plicata | reverse complement strand
GACATGGTCATTGAGGAAAATAGGCTAAGGCAAGAAATATGGGATGCTGAGACTCAATTCAGAGGTGAGATCACTGAACTACAAGCACATATTCTACCAAATCTTACAATTCTGCAGCAACATATTTTTGAAGCAAGAAATCTGATAGCAACCCCGGAGATGTCTGTAGTAGACAACATATATGATATCCATGTAAGGATTTCACTAGAGCACATAGCTCTAGAAATGTTGAAGGAGAAATGGGAGAAAATGATGGAGGAAGTCAAGTCCTCACATTCCCACCTTTTTGAAAAGTTGTAAGTACCTTTGCCTTTAGAATCAAAAAAGGAGGAAAGGCAATGTATATAGTTATGTACAATATATATATCAAAAAAGAGGAAAATAATAGATAAAGGATATATATATATACTTACACTTACCAGCATATACATAGGGGGAGTCATTCAAATGACTAAGGAAGGAGTATACATAGGTGTACATACTAATACACTTAGTATGTTTCACATATCATGTTTTTGATACTAATGTCAAAGGGGGAGATTGATGACATTATTTTTCCATTAGCATACTCACTAAAAAACATAGACATAAAGCATTACCGGTAGACATCAAGCATTACCAACGAACCACAAGTAGTACTGGTGAAATGCAAGCATACCTGATAGAACAAAGATTTTGAGAAAAATGCTAAGTATAAAAGTGACAAGCATCATCGGCGACCACAAGCATCACCGGCAACCACAAGTACCGGCGACACAATTTTTAGAACAAACCTGACGAGGAATAGAAAAGGCATACCCGATGACCAGTTCAAGAAAGGAACACCGACGACCAAGAAAATTGACCATCAGAACCGACAGACAGATCAAGAACCCACAAATTGTGGATCTAAGTTTTACACGACGGATAAAGCAATGTAATTCTATTTATAGAGTTTTATTTTGTTTTAAATCATAATTAGATGGTCATGCAAGCTTTATGTAAATGCTTTAAAGTGTCCTAACGGATCTAAAAGCATATCTAACTAAAGATCAAGGTCAAGTTGTAAACCTTGGATCTAGAGTTAAATTGCGATGCATGAATCAAGAATTGAACCTAAAATAGTATAAATAGATGTTCATACTCAATTGTGAGTAACATGAATTATTATTATTGATAGCCACGAAGAGCATCTAAAGAGCAGAAGGCAGAATTCATGCAAAGATCAAAAACATAGTACATCAGTTATCAAGAACACACAAAGGCTACTGATGAGTAGATAAAGGTATTATTCAATCATGGAAGGATGATTACTAATATGTATGAAGCTTTATAGGATCTATCATCAGCAATTGAAGATTGCATTTATCATCAGATCAAAGACTTATGTAGTTGCATTCTAACAAGTGCATCACATCTAAGATCCTTTTGTAGAAGGTGGACTTAACCATTATTTCTAAATCTCTTAACAGAGTGCACACTTAACAGTGTTGCTAAAGCTTCAAATGAAGTAGATCTTAATAGGTCTCCACTATAATACTCCTAATAGGTTAGGTCATCAGAAGTGACCAAATGTAAGCCTTAACCGGCCCCTTCTTATCTGCAGATAGTGAAGTTTGTGGGTAACAATCCCCACTATAGTTTTTACTTCCTTAACAGGAGTTTTCTGTGATATCATATCTTGTGTCATGTGTTATCTATTTTCATGAATGTTTCTGTTATGGTTACATACTAAAAAGAATGTATGATATGATTACATATGCATAAAGAAAGATGAACAATTAGATTAGATAAATTACAAACTGATGACTAAGGGTTAATGGACTAACCAAAGAAAATTTTTAGAGGTTGATTCACCCCTCCCCTCTTAGTACATCATCTCAATATAGTTCCAACAGTTTTAGTGTTGTTCTTGGTAGGTATACTTTCTATCACATACACCCTGCACCAGTTCTATACTTAAGAGGCAGATGAAAGAGTATTAGATGAGAGGAAAGCATTATTCTTTGTACAGTGGAAAGGAAATCCTGAAATAATCCAAAAAAAATGGAAAAGAGATCCTGAAATAATCCAAAAATAGTGGAAAAGAGATCCTCAAGAAATTCAAAAACAATGGAAATAGTCTTGAGAAAAGAGAAAAAGTGGAAAACTGGACATGAAGAAAACAAAAACATTAAAATATGGATCCTGAAAGAATTTTTATCTTAGTGAAAACTTGGCAAACATGAGCCTTGGTAATAAATTAAAAAAATAAAATAAAAAAATAAAAAAAAATTGAAAAAGATAAAAAGTGCCTTTGGTGAAAACTTGATAATAGGTGCCTTGGTAATAAATTTTAAAAAATAAAATTAAAAAATTAAAAAAATTTGAAAAAGATAAAAAGTGCCGTGGTGAAAACCCGATAATAGGCGCGTTGGTAGCACACAAAAAAAAAAGAGAAAAAAGAGTAATAAACTCAAGTGGTGAAAACTTGGTAAATAGGCGTCATTTGACCCTTAGGTTTTTCCTAGTTGCATGATCCATATGCATCTTTTCGCCATTCATTATACCTATCCTTGAATCTATCATTTGTGCATAGTCATAATAAAGTCTCTGAGTTGCATCTTGCATAAACTGAGCTTTTGCCATATTTTGGAAGTTTTCCCAAGACCAACACATTTCTTTTCAACTGGGAGCATTAATCTAACTCAGCAGATTTCACCAAAGCAGGCACCAATTCACACGAATCAATGCACATAGACACTTGAACCTTTGATTTACATAACTGTTTGATTCTCATTCGATCTTGACACAAACATGATCCTTTACCTTCATTGAATTATTATTATCAAGATTAAATATTTTTTAAAAAAACCAAAAGATTGAAATGGATGTTCTATTTGAAATATGGATATAACAACAAAATTAAGGTTTTGATGAGGTATTGATTTTTCTTGAGTTGTGTATTTTTAGTTAATCAATGATGTTTCAACTAGATTAGCAACAATGAAAGCATGACATCTTTTCTTGATTTATGTGTCTCTTTTAAGATTGAATATTGGAAGTATGTTACTTTGTCTAAGGACATGACCATGAAAGAGTCATCGAGGATATTATTCATATGGAAGGGATTGAATCTCTGTCTATTTACACAAAAGGATACCTTGGCCATTTAGATCTTCCATATCTTAATTCCACCATCCACTTGCAACATTGAATCTAATGAAAGCGGTATTCATACTCCCATGGTTGAACCAATGAGAGTTGTATCGGCTTCATGGTTAAAATCCAAGGATAGTAGTATGCATATCATCATGGTTTTTCAAACTCACCAGTGATGGTTGTACATGCTAATAAGAACCACCAAAGCTCGATGATGAAAATTTAATCCCTGCATTCTTTGCAGTAATGAAAGTTCATTGCATTCATGTTAGGAGTAGTTTTGCATAAAAGGATTTACTTGGGTTAGGGAAAGAGGTTTCAAAAGGGTTGATATCATAAAAAAAGAAAAGTTCTCTTTTAGGTTGAATATGTTGGACTTTAATAAAAAACATTGCATAGCATTAATCATTAAGCATTAATCCATATTTATTATCTATTGTTTCTTAAAGTTATTGCATTAATTATTAAACATTACTCATCAATCATTTTTTATCCATTAAGGTGCATTTCATTAAAGGTATATATGCATAGAAAAAGATAAAAAAATAAATGCATTTCCTCATCTAGTTCCATTGCATAAGCTTAATTAAGAGAATTAAATAAAAGCATTTTTATCATACATGTGCATCCATCTAAGTATTGTCATGAATAAGACAACTTATCCACAACATATAAAAGTAAATGCATAATAATATAAAAGTGCATCCATAAAGCATCAAAATATAAAGTCCAACATATAATGACATCATAAAGAGAATATCAAATCAAGAGCAAGAGTGTTTATCACATAAAGCAATCATCAAATGTCCATCATCATGTCTATCAATGTATATCAAGATACACGAATCAAAGGTACATCAATAATCTTGATAAAAGTACATCATGGTAAAACAAGAGGGAGGATCATGATCAACTAGGGGACCACCTACACCATGTGTCCCATCAGTGTCACCTATGTCACCTACATCACCTGTACCACCTGGGCCACCTGTGTCTCTGTCTCTCTACCCACTAAACTACCAGGATCTGTTTGAGGCAACTAACTAGTACCTACAATACTAGGCCTCAGTGCCATCATAGTCATGAATCTCTGTGTAATAGTAGCAACCTGGTCAATCTGTCTACTCACAGCAGTCATCCCAGCCTATAGAGTTTGGACATCCTGTGTAAGTGTATCCATAGCATATGGAACCTGTGGAGCTATAGGAACCTACAGAGCTATCAAAACCAGTGGTACTACTGGAATCACCAGAATCACTAGAGCCTGTTGAACCTGTCTAGCATGTGCTATCTGAGCTGTCTGGCTACTCTCTTCCATCTCTGTCCCCAAACTGCCAATGGAACCTATAGAATTCTTCCATCAACTCCTCTACCCCTCATCTATACTCAGCCACCCCTCATCTAAACCCTGCCACCCACCCCTCTGCATCTCACTCTCACTCTACCTCCACCTCTCCTACCATCTCCACTGCCACCTCTCCTTGGGACCCTCTGTCTCGGTGCTCTTCCATCACCTCTCCCACCGCCTCTGGCTCCATCATCATCTAACAGATAATCAATGTCAGGTATAGGCTCTATTGGGTCTATAAATATAGGGAATCTATTATGAGAAAACCACTAAGTATAATCTATGGATATCCCTGCATCAACTATGTGATCTAGCATGTCCCAAACCATGTCACCCATCTGATATATCTCATCACATGCATATCTATATTCCACCTGGGGACCCTACATCGATATCTCTATCTGAACCTCAGCATACAAAGCTAAGCCCTGTGGGAGGTCTTGTGTCTGGTCGTACTGCCTCATCACTCTGTAAAAAAAAAATCACTCTATAATCAATGGAGATTGGCCTATCATCTAATAAGGTGCAAACATATATGGCATCTCTGCATCATCCTCATGTCATGCCTCACAACCAAGGTAAGGTCACCACACAATCTGATCAATGTCATTGAGCATCCAACACCAAAACTTCAGCTTTCCCAGATGGGGATGGACTATCATACCCTTATACAAATAACCGTAAGGCCATCCTGGATCTCTATGCCTAGTAGTGATCAACCATGTGACTGGAATATGCTCCCATGTCCAGATTTGTAGAACTACTGCACCCATTGATAGTGCAACACCACCTCTATACACTATGTGGTGCAACTCATGATACAACTATGCTAGTACACAAGACCTCCAATCAAATCATCATAGATTTGCGATCATGTCCCCTAAGATCTATCCCCAACCAACAAAAAATCCATGACCTCGCCGATTAGGAAGCAATAATCCTCCGATCAGAGAGCCCAAAACTATAGGAAGTACTGAAAACAAGATAAAATAAGCCCACAGTAGCTCTCATCACTGATAGTAGGATTTGAGAATACTCATCTTCATGTCGCGCCATTGAAAACCTGATCATAATATACCAACTCTCCTCGAGTAGGAATCCGTAACAATCTATACACATCCTCTGGCGTGATCGTCATCTCACCTAAGGGTAAGTGGAAGTATTATGGTTAGAGTGTCATTGCTCTTCCATACCTGTAAGTAAACCTCAGTTCATCTGAAACTAAGGCATATCTAACAAAAAGGATAAACCACAGTGACCTATGACTCACCGCTCCTGGGCAGTTAGTTGATCTACCATATCCAAAGTCCATGGATGTAATCCTCAGATATATAGCTTATGGAACCAAACCTATTTTTCAATCAAGTGAAATCATATTAGTAAAATCATTTTTATGGATCATCACAAGTCAATCAAGTTACCTTATCATCCTATCGCTCTTCTTGAGCACATCAAATATTTTACTAACTCTATATCGTGAGAAGGGAAAAAACATCAGTTATCCTATCACCCTATTAGGATTGACATAAAAAACATTCATCAGAATGTTGGAACTAACATCAAAAGCACTTGTTTTCATCACATATGAGGCTAAATCAAACAATAATTTGATCAAACATGCAGACAAATCGGAGGATGATCAAATCAGGATTCAAACTTTCAAATTAGGCTACGCATCATTTCATGTGGGTGTACGCGTCATTTAATATCATCATACATGCCATATTGTATACGTGCTAGTTCAAGCATGCAATGAGCTATTTCATTCTTTAGAAGTGTCACATCAAGGTGTACACGTTAGTTCTTCTAGTAGGCGCTACTTCATCTATCATATGCGCTAGAAGAATTGGGTTTCTAACCTTGGGTTTTCTATGTACTACTTAAACCATCACACGTACTAAAACTCTATTGAGAAACACATGTCTAAGTTTTATTTCACTCTATCCTATGTGCTACTTCTAGCTATAGATGCGGTACTTGACTAGTGTATGTGCTACTTTAATTATGGTACGTGTTACTTGGCAGGAAAATCAAAAACCTAATATGGTAACACATGTAAATCCTCCAAAAAAGTGGTAAAATTTTAAATGGATCAAACAAGAAGGATTGGAGTACTCACCAAGGGTCCATACTCTGCATGACATTGGAATTTGCACCCTCACTTGAACCTATGCTCTCAAATCAGCACAACCATCGCTATCACTCTTCTAGTCTCTCAGAGCAAAAGTGAAGGTAAAAAGTGAAAATGACATGTAAAAATGACATTTTATCCCTTTTTATACCTTTTGACCTAATTAAAGGGTATTTTTGACCTTAACCTAGTCAAAAGGTTGAAAATTTATCATTGGGGCACTTTTTCAAATATTGGTTTTTATCAAAAATGAAATCATAATTGACCAATCACGTTTATTTTTCAAATCTTTTTCACATCAATTCTGCTTTCATTTCTGAGGGGGGAAAGATATCATCAGGATGTGAGATCAATCAATCAAATATGGGGCATCAAAGTTTCATCATTATCAGTGGGGCATCTCAATCAGGTTATTATTTTCACATCAGGGTTTTCATCAAATCAGTTACATCAACGAATCAGTCATCAAGATCAGATCTGACATCAAGCATCAGCCATTCTTTGAGCCAATGCGCTTCGCACATCAATTCAAAGAGGGGCATTTGTAGACACCTAAAATTGGTCAGACAAATCAATCAAAGAGTGAAGTGAGAAAATCAAGCAAAATCATGAATTAATTGAATTATCAAAAGCCTTTGGTTTAATTAAATCAAATAATAAAATAATTGTGCAATTGATATTAATCAATTAGTTGCATAGTTAAAATCCAAATTAATTCTAACCCATTCAAGGGTGCACATGGGTAAAAAAATTCAATTAAATCTTTTAATTAAATTCATTTTATTCCTCACCCACCACATGGGTAAATGAATTTCAACCAATAGGAATTAAGGATTGAGCTCACATGGATCAAGCTCAAAGTGATTCTCCATCACACATCTTGGAGTTGCATCTTGACCTCTCATTTTTCTCCCTTATTTGAAACCATCATTTAAATTGTCTTAACCTTTGAGATAATTAAATCAACCTAACCCTAACCAAGGTTAAATAAAATCTACCCCCTACCCTTGGGAAATCCTTTAAATAGAGGCCATTTTGAGTGCAAAACATATAACACACATTCATGAGCTAAGCATCATCACTATAGGAATTTTGATTTGGACTTCATAGCTTTCATTTTTATTTCAATTTACAAATAGTGATCATCTTTGAATCATTTTAGATTATCTTGAGCTAATTACAGTTAAATAACATAAAATAGCTTCAATTCTCATTCTAGGATTGTTATTAATGGATGCTTAAGCTGAGAGCATACTATTTTGCTTCCTAGATAGAGAGCCATGAGATGCTCATTGCTTTATTTTCAATTCAATTAGCTTATCATTATTTTATTTTATTGAATTGATTAGATATAAAACTAATTTCATGAAGGTATTATTTTCATATACACAACACGATAACATAAATCAAACCCTATTTCACCATATTTATCAAGAACTAGGTTAGCAAAACCGAATCCTAAAACATTAAAATCTTAGTGCCAAAATAAACCATCAAGATCAATGTGCACTTTACAAACATTTCTTAGATCCTTCACAAACACCTTTTGATCATAATCATAACCCTAAAACATTAAACCAATCTCTCATAAACTATTTTATCAACCTTTCTTGACATGTCAGCTAAGAATATAAAAACATCTTCAAATTCATTGAACTTGGTCACCTTGATCAGTTTAAGTTTCCAAATCATCAAGCACATAATCCTAGATCATCCTAAGGAATCATTAATCTAAAAAAAAAATCAAATCCATCACACTTATCAGATCTGCCAGCATCTCATGCCAAACCTCAAGAACACTGTTATCCCCAACTAAAATACTTGTAAATTCCTTGCAAACCATCAGAATCACAAACCCTTTGAATGGTATAAACATTTCTATGTCCTTAACACATTCCAAGTTTCACAACCAAAGATATCACCTTGATTACATGCGCAAAGTCATTCTCTGCAACTCTATTACTTTGGAAAACAATAAAATAACCAGTCTTCATATGTGACACCTTAACTTGATCAAATCATCATATCAAAAACTCAAATTTGACATGAATTATGTGGAAAACCTATACATCATCCCATGAGGTGCATGAATCCTCATCTTTAGTAACATTCCTTCATCATTCATCTTAACATTCTATGTTACTTGAAAAATTGTATATCTCACATATAAATTGTATAACAAATATAAAAAACAACATCCAAACTACACACTAGACATCCAAACAACATAATACACATGTTGACATAAATTAAAACACATACAACTTTCCAATGATCCCTCCCTTTAGAATTGATGGAAATATGTAATGGGAAAAACAATAATGCAATCAAATAAATCGATCAGATTTCCACAATCCATTGAATTAGAGCTGAATCAAAAACTAGAAACTCAGCTCTAATAATGCAATCATAAACCTACAGTACTACAAACAATATCCATAATATCTCTTGGAGTCTCTAACTCTGCTCCACTACCTAATTTTTTCTCTGTCATGTCTCCCCTTGGGAACAAGCTCACCGCGATTCCAATACGATTACATGATCTTTATTTCCTTCAATTTCTCCCACTTGGATGCACTCTACTCTTCTTTATTATGTACAAGTATATGAACTTGCTCTTCACTAATACTCTCTCTCTCTCTCTCTCTCTCTCTCTCTCTCTCTCTCTCTCTCTCTCTCTCTCGTTCTTGTTCCTCTTTCTGGCCCCTCCCTTCTTCTGACCCTTTTTTTTTAAATCTTTTTACCCTTGTCTTTCTTCTTGTTGCCTTTGTCTTTCTTCTTTGACTTGTTCTTCTAATCTTTAGCTTTGTTCTTCTTATCTTTCCTATTCTTTTGTCTTTTAACTTTAGGCTTGTCTTAACCAGACTTGGAGCATTCTCCTTTCTAAAGTCTAACATCATTGTTATCTCTTTCAAGCAGTGCCTCAAGTTTAGCTGCTCTAATCATGAATTTTTATAGATGGTTATTTGTAGTTGAAATATCTTCCTTAACAGACCTATACCATTCATCATCAATTGGATCAACCTATGACATTAGGAAATTATGATCTTTTGCAATCCTTATTCTTTTCTAAACTCCCTTGTTCCTATCGATAATGATCTTTCCTTCATTTTGATTCAATATCACATACCTTGGAGTCTTCTTCCTTGTCTCTTATTTTTGAGCTTCTTATTCTTCTCCACTTATGTAGGCTTCATATTTTGTATCTCATGTTAAATTTCACATGACACAGTCTCTTATGCCATAACTAGCTTTCATCTATTTGTGCAATCAAACAAGTCTTTTGACCATTATTCAAAAGAAATTTATTACCTCTTGTCTTTGATCTAGTATCAATCTCCTTTCCATAGTCATTCAAGATCTTACATGCATTGTCCTTGAAATGCATTCCATAGCCTTTATAATCATCTAACTAACACTAAGAAGATTATGTCTCAAACCTTCTACATATAATACATCATCACTGTTATTTTTACCATCCAAAGTAATTGAACTTACCTCTTATCTTACCACTAGAGTTTTCACCCCCTTTCACTTCACCACCATCATACTTCTCAAAGCTTACGAAAATACTCTTGTCACAAATCATGTGATGAGAGAATCCACTGTCAACTACCCACTTATCTTCTTTGACAATTTGAGCAGCTAGAGCTTTCTCTTCAACAACATATTTAGTTGAACTATAATTAATTATAATATCACTCATACGATCATCATCTTCCTTAATGGAAATGATTGTTATTTCATCATCATCCTTTTCAACATCATCAGATTCATCACCAGTAACACCATCATCATCAAGAGCATAGTAACACTTTATTTCTCTAGGCTTAGGTTCATACTTATACTTGGGAAATCAATTAGGACATCTAGATGCAAATATCCTACTTTACTACATGAAAAGTATTTAAAAGGCATCTTTCCTTTATACTTACTAGCAATAGGAGCTCTATATTGTATTATTTTTTCAAACTTTGCTTCCAACTCTTCAATCTCCATGTCTTCCTCTTCCATTTTCTTCAGCTCCTTTTTCCATCTTGTCATTCTCCTTGTAGGTCTCTCAGCCATATTTGATTTCTTCATGTCCTTACCAGTCATTGTGGCTTTAAATGTGTTCTCAGTATTTGGAAGTGCTCCACCTAATGCACTCAATTAAATGGTTTTAATCATAATTTCCAACTAGGTTTTCCCTTGTCACTCTTTTCACTATCCTTATTTCATCAATAAATGCAACCTTGTTGTCATAGGAAGGATGAAATGATCTCAGAATCTTTGCAACAATCTCATCTTCATCAAGTGTACCTCCAAAAAATTTGATAGCACACACACCATATCATTTATCTTTAGCATTTAAGATGAATTGTTCTCATCTTCTCTCATCTTTATGGCTTCATATTTTCCCTTCAAGCTCTGTAACTTGGACATTTTTACTACTGTGTCTCCTTCATAGAGAATTTCCAAATTTTCCCATATTTGATGAGTTATTTCCAATTCCATGACATTGGTCATCTTTGCATCAGTCAGTGCACTCAACAAATCTTCCTTTTCCTTAATGTTCGCCTTGGCCTCATCTATCTCACTAGGAGTTTTCAAGTTTTGAGGTGGGTTTTATGAACTCTTTGCAATATTCTAGCAATATTTATTCATGCATATAAGATGTATGATCATGTGGTTCTTCCACAATGCATAATTGGTTCCATAAAATCTTGGAATATCCTTTTTGAATGCTGCCATATTTGGATCTCCCTCAAGTTGTTAGGCTTCCTTCAAGGGATGAAGTTCTGATACCATTTATAGGAAATAGGAAAAAAATAACTGAGAGGGGGGGGGGGGGGGGGAATAAATTTCTCCTAAAACNGGTGAATAAATTTCTCCTAAAACACTTAAATAAACCTTTAAACTTGAAAGTATTCAACACATTAACCTTTGTTACTGATTTTAAAAATTTAAAGCATGTAAACACAAATCAGAAAACATCAACACCACATAACACAATTTTTTTCTCATGGATACCCAAACTAGGGTGAGAACCATAGTGGGGCTGATACCCAAAATAAGACTAGTACCTTGTTAGAAGTGTAACTTATTACAATAAAGGGAATGCACATGCATTTAGGAACACTTCCTAGAGTTCACTACTCAATTTCCTTGGATGAAAACACTAATGAAGTGTCACTGAATTACAATCACAATTCAAACACCAATATGAGAATTCATTGAACTCTATGATAGAATTTGTCTATGCATTGGTCAGTTGCATTTTAGTTCAGTCAAATCCTTTGCTGAAATTATCTCTACCACACTCAAATGAGAAATCCAACCCCCCATTATATTTGTAAAAGTGCTCCACTAGAAACCTTTTCCTTCTGCAATATTTCAAACACTGGTGTGCACACATGACAATACAAATCAAACCCTAATTCACCATATTTATCAAGAACTAGGTCAACTAAATCTAATGCTTAAACATTCAACTCTTAGCACCAAAACTAACCAACAAGATCACTATGAGCTTCCCAAAAATCTATTAGATACTTCACAAACACTTCAAGATCATAATAATAACCCTAAAACATTTTACTGATCTCTCATAAACTGTTTTATCAAGTTTTCTTGACATGTTGGCTAATAACATAAAAAAATCTTCAAATTCATTGAACTTGGTCACCTTGATTAATGTAAGTTTCCAAATAATGACACACATAATCCTAGATCATCCTAAGGCATCATTAAGCTCAAAAAAACAATCAAATCCATCACACTTATCAGATCTATCAACATCTCACGCCAAACCTCAAGAACACTGTTATCGCCAACTAAAATACTTGTAAATGCCTTGCGGACCATCAAAATCACAAACCATTTTAATGGTAGACACATTTATATGTACTTAAACCTTTCCCAGTTGTACAACTAATATCTCACCTTGAGTATGTGCACAAAGTCATTCTCTACAACTTTGTTACACTGGCAAACATTAAATTAACTAGTCTTCATCTGTGGCATCATAACTTGATCAAATCATCATGTCATCAACTCAAAATTGACATGAACGATGTAGAAAAACTCTACATCATCCCATGAGGTGCGTGACTCCTCACCTTTAGTAAAATTCCTTTGTCATTCTTCTAAACATTTTGTGTTACTGGAAAAACTTCATATCTGACATACAAACTATATAATAGATATCAAAAACAACATCCAAAATGCACACTAGACATCCAAACATCATAATATACATGTTGATGTCAATGAAAACATATCCAAATTTCTAGAAATAATATGATAGAAGATGAAATTTTCCTTTAAATTTTCCACTAGTGCTTATGTGTTTAATTATTTGGTGGTGCAATTAGTTGGATTAATAAGCGATAAGAAATGGTTGCTTTGTCCACTATTGGAGCTAAGTATATGAAAGCTACTCATGATTGTAAGGAATATTTTTTCTTAAGAGACTATGTTAATATATTGGAATAAAACAAGAAGCATTAACAATTTATTGTGATAGTCATATTTCCATCTACCTAGCGAAGAATCCAACTTTTCAATCCAGAACCAAGAACATTGATGTTCAATATCCTTTTGTTAGAGATATGGTCGAGAAAGGTAGGGTGAAGTTGGTTAAGGTTGAGAATTTGATTAATGTTTCTGATTCATTAACTAAGGTTGTGAGCACAAAGAAGTTTAGATGATGTTCAAACTCTATGTGCCTCATGTCCCCTAACAATTGAGCTATGGTGTAGTTACTCTTTTTGCTCATGCAGGGTGTTCGACAAGTGAGAGATTGTTAAGAAAATGTATCTCAATATTATATTTACATAGGGTTCATATTTTTAGTATTTTTTTTGTTTGAGCATAAATTTTCCCTTTTCTTTTTTGGAGGATTAAATTTGACTAGATAAGCATGCCAATAAATTTTTTTTTACAATATCATGTCCAGTTTTGAAGATAGTAAAGCTTATATTTTTGGAAATTGTCATAAAAATTATTTCAAACTCAATTTTGAAGGCTTTAGAGGCTTAGAAATGGGTCTAAAAATGTGGTTAAATAGATTAGTTGTTTATAAGGTGGTAGATCATGTCATGAGCTTGTCGGTGCTTCCCATAATTTGTCAATTCAACACCCAGTTTAAAAGTTATGGCCTACAGAAGTTGGGTCTCCCAAGATAGGAAATGTAAAAATGTGTCGAACATGTAAATGAGCTATAAAAAGGAGTTACACATATTGGCATGTGTATTAACATATCCTAGAGCATCTTTGATTATAGATAAGATGGACATCATTTTATAAGTTATTTTTAGCCCATGGGTTTGTAATACCATTTGATGGTTTTTTGTATTGTATCTCCTATATAGTTGGTGCATGAAATGGATGGTATGTGTAAGAGTATTATTTCTATTTAGTTACCTTTCAGATTTATGGTTGGTTATACTCCTAAGAAAGGCTTTCTCTACAAGTATATTGTAATTTTTTATTAATTTCTAAATTATATATAGGGTGACTTTTTAAGTGCGGGGTTTTTCCACATGTAAATCATTGCGTTGTGGTATTGGTGCAGTGGCACCCAGGGAAATACTTAACCTTAAAAACTATTTTAATGTGTTCCAATCAAAACTAAACATAATTAGAAATTCGGCAATAATTTTCTAAGTGAATTGTAATCGAATATGAATCTGAACAGTCTTGAGAAGTTGAACGGTTTGTAACCGTCAACACATTATCTTTAAATAGACAAAATTTTAATCAAAGAAGAGAGATAGAAGAAAGAGTCGATAGAATAGAAAGGAGAGTCTGGATAGAGAGTGAATAGAGAGAAAATAAAAATGGCTCTCTAGCGGCAGCCAAAGAGCCATTCATTTGTAAAAGAGGAAAAAATGATAATGAAATTGTTGTTAGTTGTTTTTGAGTCATCTCTCTATCACTGATAGTTATGTTGTTTATGCAATCGGGTTTCTTGAGTTATTAATAACCCATTTCAATAGCTTAGTTGTTTATGTAATCGGTTGATGACAGTCCCAAGTTTATCTGAGTCGTCTTTGTATTTCCCATGTTGATGTTTTAACTAACTTGGCTTCTTGGTGTCGAACTTGTTTATGGAAGAGTTTAATAGTTGTTGAATTGGGTTCTGAGTTGTATTTGCAAGTCCATTCTGGTTTGCACTCAGTTTTATAATAGTCCCGAGTTGGGACGTTATTGGTTTTAATATTTGGTGAAATGTTGATTAAAAGGATGACTGCAGATGTTCAAAGGAAATAAATTGAAAATGGTTATTCAAGAACCGTCATATTATTAGTGGACTGGTTTTGAATCTTGAAATGGTTACATAGCAGGTGGTGGAGTGTTATGTTGTGTGGAGAGTGAAGGATAATGACTTGATAGTCATCTTGGAGGAGACTGAGCGGGAGAGAATAATTCCACAGAGACACTTGTATTTAGAATGGCAAAAGGATGTGGGGTATCATTTCTAAAAGTGACAGCCAAGAATTTATTAGATGTTGAGCTCGACATCTATAAAAGGAAGAAAGGTGGTGGACTTATAAGTACACACATGCACAAATTGGAACCTGCATAGGAACGAGTTTAGTCTCGGCTATGGGAGAGCGGTAAGGTAAGACCAAGTTGATATTATTAAAGTACAACATTGAGTTGAATATTTTTGTTATTATAATGGTGAGTTTTCATTCAAAGAGGAGCATGGAGTCTAATGTAAAGATTCTATTAGTATGGAAAATTGATACATTATTATGTGAAGGTGATAGTATTTTAGAGCCTCTAATGAATGTCGATAGAGAAAGATAGAAAGATATGAAGATTTGAAGACCATCATGATTTCCTCTACATCAAAATGGTATAAGAGCTTAGAAGGTTCTGAGTGTGTGGATTGGATCTACATCAGGTGGCATTATCATTATTATTTTGGTTCTTGTTATGAAGTTTTATGGTTGCAAATTTTATTCCAGTTCATTCAGCTATAAGTGGGTGGACAAGGAGGTCTACTAAAGGCCATAGGAGATGGTCTTGTGTGTTTCTAATAGACTAGGGAGAGAGGCATGAGGGACTCCTAGGTGAGGGCTAGAGGTTGTTGTAGCAGCTTGGAGGAATGGAATGTGAAATGGGAAGCACCATGGAGGTAGAAGTATAAACTCCATTGATAGGAGTCAGAGTTGAAGGACAACGAGCACGCAAAGGAGTCATTGATGCAGTCATAAGGATGAAGAGGCAAAGATTTGTTTTTCCAGCTCATTTCCATGGGATGTGGAAACATTTTAAGTTTGACAGTATGGTGAAGTGGTACCTAGGGAAATACTTAACCTTAAAAACTATTTTAATGTGTTCCAATCAAAACTAAACATAATTAGAAATTCGGCAATAATTTTCCAAGTGCATTGTAATCGAATAGGAATCTGAACAGTCTTGAGAAGTTGAACAGTTTGTATCCATCAAAACATTGTCTTTAAATAGACAAAATTGTAGTCAAAGAAGAGAGATAAAAGAAAGAGTTGATAGAATAAAAAGGAGAGTCTGGATATGGTGCAGAGCACCCTAGGGTTTCTCGCTCCAAGCCCTAGTAATTAGAAGAGTGATCAATGGAGCAGATCATGGTTAGCAGTCAGATATCTGTCTAAACATTAATAGCTCTTAACTCCTAGCACGAGGGCAGTTAAATAATAAAAAACTGGTTACTTTATGCCTATCGCACAATCGCAGGGGATTAGCAGTTAAGTTTGAAACCGATGCGACAACGCGATGACATGGTATTGCAAGCTCGCGAGTTGATGGGCAGTTAGTGTGAAACCGGTGTGACAACACGATGATAATGTATCGCACAGTCAGCAAGGTGATCGGCGGTTAGTGGAAGATGGCTGTGACAAGGCGACGATAGTGCATCACACAGTCACAGTTGAACTAGCAGTTAAGTTATAAGCGTTGTGAGGATGCGACAGACAGTGCATCGCACAGTCGCAGGATAACTAGCAGCTCGGTGACAAGCGTTGCAAGAGCGTGACAATCATGGATTGCCAAGTCACAGAACAACAGGAAGCTCAGTTAGAAGTGATGCAAGAACGTGACTACAATGCACCGCAGGGTCGCAGGTTGATCGGTAGCTCATTGAAAAGTGTTGCGGGTGCGCGACAATAGTGAATCGCAGGGTCGCAGGATAGCAGGCAATGAAGTTTATAAGTATTGTGATAATGCGACAACAACGTATTACAAGATCGGCATGCATGGCTATTAGGGCTCGCGACAGTGCGATTAACATTCATAGTAAGGAAAATGTATGATCGGGACCCGAGCTGAGCAAGAGCTACGATACAGCGACTATAAGGAAGATTGACTTGTCAACAGGGAAGTTAAAAAGTCAGATACGACAAAAGAAAAGGGAGAATTCCACGAAGGAAAATGTTGTCCACATTGACAACCATGCTGATGATGATTTGATGACAGTTACAGGAGGAAGATGAAGAGCCGAGGCAGTTAGAATCCTCAGGCGGATAGGTAACCTAGAAACGGTTACGAATCAAGAACAGGCCGAGATATAAAATGAAGGAAAGAACCATTTTTGCAAGAGGTTGGAGAAGTTAGAGACTAAGTAGACTAGTGAAGAAGATTTCAGTTTGCATTGTAATCTTTAGGTTTTCAATAAAGAATAGTTTCCTGTGTTTTCTGTGTGTGCTTCTATTGTGTGCAAACTTCTATAGAGTAGGATTTTGAATTTAGTTAAGTGCCATGGATGCTTTTTGACTCTTATAATCCATCCTATGGAGTGTTACCATCAAAAATCATCCCTCATGTATTTTTATTCTGTTTGTGTGTCTGTGTCTGAGAAGAGGCTAGTCAGAATTGTAGACAAGTCCTAGGCGAGCTAAATGGTCCGGCTAGGGAACTTGTAGGAGAGAGAGATAGCAGGAGAAGGTGCATGACTGACTCCATTCAGTCATGGAGAGGAAGATAAGGTAGAGAGTGAAGCATTTCGGTGGGTAGGAAACCTAGGAGAGAGGAAGTATAGAAATCCTTCCAGTTAGGGTCTGTGAGTAACCCTAAGAGACTCGAGTGGGAGTCTAGAGGATCCTGAAGTGAATAGGGTCCAAAGTGAGATTCCTAAGAGGGAGTAGGAATCTAGAAGAGAAAGGTGACCTCCCCATCAGGATAGAGAGTGAATAGAGAGAAAATCAAAATGGCTCTCTGGGGGCAGCCAGAGAGCCATTCATTTGTAAAAGCAGAAAGAATGATAATAAAATTGTTGTTAGTTGTTTTTGAGTCATCTCTCTATCACTGATAGTTATGTTGTTTATGCAATCGGGTTTCTTGAGTTATTAATAACCCATTTCAATAGCTTAGTTGTTTATGTAATCAGTTGATGACAGTCTCAAGTTTATCTGAGTCGTCTTTGTATTTCCCATGTTGATGTTTTAACTAACTTGACTTCTTGGTGTCGAACTTGTTTATGGCAGAGTTGAATAGTTGTTGAATCAGGTTCTGAGTTGTATTTGCAATTCCATTCTAGCCTACACTTGGTTTTATAACAGTCCAGAGTTAGGACATTATTGGTTTTAATATTTGGTGAAGTGTTGATTAAAAGGTCGACTGCAGATGTTCGAAGGCTATAACTTGAAAAAGGTTATTCAAGAACTGTCATATTATTAGTGGATTTGTTTTGAATCTTGAAATAGTTATGTAGCATGTGGTGGAGTGTTATGTCATGTGGAGAGTGAAGGATAATGACTTGATAGTTGTCTTGGAGGAGACCGAATGGGAGAGAATAATTCCGCAGAGACACTTGTATTTAGAATGGCAAAAGGATGTGGGGTATCATTTCAAAAAGCGACAGCCAAGAACTTATTAGATGTTGAGCTCATCATTTGTAAAAGGAAGAAAGGTGGTGGACGTATAAGTACATGCATGCACAAATTGGAACCCGCATAGGAACGAGTTCAGTCTTAGCTATGGGAGAGTCGTAGGGTAAGATAAAGTTGATATTATTGAAGTATAACATTGAGTTGAATGTTGTTGTTATTGGAATGGTGAGTTTTCATTCAAAGAGGAGCATGGAGTCTAATGTAAAGATTCTATTATTATAGAAAATTGATACATTATTATGTGAAGGTGATAGTAGTTTAGAGCCTCTAATGAATGTTGATAGAGAAAGATAGAAAGATATGCAGATTTGAAGACTACCCCGATTTCCTCTGCATCAGGTATGCATGTTATTTTATGTTATTGGTGTTAAGTTTTTGTAATTGTTATAAAGATCTGAGATTTTTTTTATACTACCCTCTCCTCAAGTTTAGCATAGGAATTTTTTCTACTACTTAACTACCTTACAAGACCCTCCTATTCATGACCAACCTTTTTAAGAAATCTAGAAATGGGTATAACTATGAGGGCTCTTTTATTGTCATGGAGCACTTGGATAAATAATTTTTTTATTTCTTGGATTTAGTTGATATGGTTGTTCTAATAAAAAATGCACCATTTCCCAAACTACTAGTGTCATGTCAAAACCAACTTTCCAACACAAAGGAAGAAAGGACATAAATCAGAAGTAGAGAAGTTCTGAAGGCAGAGATGTTGTTTATGAAGGAACTAAGTGCATAGTTAGTGTGCTTGTGATAGTTTTTATTTTCCTATTTCTTTCTTTTCCTTGAGATATCCTTTGGTTTTTTAATCTCTCTAAAGTCTTAAGGTCTCTTAGGAAATTCATTATTTTTTGTGCTCCCCATACATGGGTATAAAGCAATCTTTTTTTTTCTATTATCTTTTAATATAATAGGAGTGGGCACTAACCCCACAGTTTACTAATAGAAAAAAGGAATAATAAAATAAGTAGTGAAAAGAATTGAGATAAGCGTATTAGATTTAAATTATGGTTGACGATATGTCTGGGATAGGAAATTAAGAGTGGAAAATTTAGGTTCAGACACATTCTTTTAAGTAGTGTAATGAAAGGAAACGGTAGGGGTAGCTATTCACTTGCTTCTATGGATAAAATAGGAAATGTAGACCTATATTTCCAATTATTACATTAGGATGGAGAACAACCCACTGATGATGCATATTAATGCCATATTTTAGATGCCTTAGGACAGTTTTTGCTAGGACCTTTTCCATGTTTTATCATACTTTCTCATATACTTTATACTCATATTTGCTATTATGTGGCATGCTACCATCAAACCTATGCTATGGTTAAAACACACTTAAATATGCTATGCTTGGATGAATATGCTATGTTATTTACTTTGGAATTATGGTTATATCTCTATAAATGAATTAGCTATTTGAACATGAATGATGCATGCATATTTTGGTGTTGATTATCATAAATGTCTCTATCCTAACATCTAAAGTGCAGCGCATCAATATAGAAACCATCAATTTGACTAGGTAAAATGTGCCCATGCACTAGACGCTCGACCCGGTCTTGCAACAGGTTCACACAAAGAAACATCAAGCACAACACCAACAAGTGGATCCGAGGTGATCAAGGTGGCAACAGTCGAGCAAAGACCAAGGAAACATAATGAATTCTCTAAAGAAATCTAGGAGAGAATGGGAAGTTAGATTTTTTGTCAAAAGTAGTTCTTTCCTCTTTAGTGGATCTATTATATCTCTTGTTTTATAGTTTCCCTTTATGTTTGATAGGATTGTAATAAAATCTCCGCCTATCGCTATGGCGTGATTAGTTAGCAGTTAGATATTTTTCCTTCTTTAAATAAAGCCCTGCTCCTACGTGAGAAGGAGGGTGTTATCAGTTATAGTTTACATTTTTTTATTTTGCAGTCGTTATGAATCTTGTAATTCACTTTTTCAATCAATAGCAGATGAAGTGTTGATCTTTAGTTCAATGTAATTGAGTTTGGATACTCACTCAAGGGGGCCCACTTGGTGAGGAATCCATGTTAGTTAGAAAAAATAATTTGCATGCAGTTTAAGTTTCCTGCATCTTGGTATCATTATTCTAGCATTAACACAACTCCTGCATCAAAAGTTGCAAGATAGTACAGTACTTCCTGCAACCAAAGTGGCATAGCTATTGAAACATTATAATTGTGTTTTTCAAGTCTTTGTGTTTCCAAGTTATAGTATTCCTTCAACATTTTCACTTTCACATTTCCTTTCTGATATTCCTTACAACATTTGTTTCTTGCAGCTATAGATTAATTTCCTTCCAGCATTCATTTCCTGGAGCTATATAACAGTTTCCTTTCAAAGCAATTTTTTTCTTGCAGCCATAGCGTGGTCTGAGTAAGAATCCTTGGTGCATATACTTTGCTGGCCCTTTTCAAGTAATACATCCCTAGGTTGATAAATTAAATGAGTTTTTATAAAGGAGGATAGTTTCTCGGTCGGATGTCCAATCCATGAGTTATGGTAATTGCCTAGTTTTTGATACCTTAATAGAACCGATCATTTTTGGCACCGTTGTTGAGGATAGTGTTGAGCCAAGTTCCTTTACTCAGCCATTTTTAGAATTCACTTCAAGCATGTACATCCTTTTTAAATAGATTTTTCTATCAAAAAGTGTTTCACTCCACCACTGTAATCTTTCATTTATCTATATGGATAGAAGAAGAAGAGACGCTCTAGGAAGGTACTTACCAAACTACCCCAACAACCATTTAAGCAATGTCTTTGTACCAAAAGAAGATGAAGAGGAGGGTCAGTTCATGGATGCAATTGTAAATCTTCCTGTATCATCATCATCATCATTTTCAGAAGGTGATCCACTGAACTTTCACCTTCTAGAAGGGCAACTAGAGTTTAATCCGTTTGCAGAAGCCTTGACCAATCTTAGAATCCAATACCCAGACAATCAAGAAGAAAATCCACTGCATCTAGTCATTTACCAACTGCAAGGACTCCCTCATCATCTACCTAGGATGATGAACCCCCTACCTTTCCATTTCCCATTATTTACCAGCATGATAATCACAACCTCAAGAATATTTCCTCTTCAGCACTTCCTAAATTCCATGGCCTAGTGACCGAGGACCCAAATACCTTTCTCTTTGAGTTTGATATCCTTTTCCATAGTTATGACTACACCAAAGATGCCCATAGGCTCAAATTATTTCCTACAACTCTCAACCAGTCTGCATTAAGATGGTTTATGGGCTTAGGCCACGACGTTGTCCATGATTCAGACGAAATGAAGATAATATTCTTGACAAAGTATAAAGAGTACTTGAGGGGAAATGATATGAGAGGGGATGACATCTTCAAGATGACACAGAAGGAGGATGAAATTCTAGAGGATTATGTGTCAAGATTCTTGTTTAGCTTGCAGAAGAATACTCAACACCAGCTCAATGAGGAGTCACAAAAACTTCTCTTTTATGGGGTATAAATGAAGGGTGCACTAAAGCCTTGGAGCTTATGGACGGGGAAGATATCACCTAATCTACACGAGATGATATCAAGAAAATATACCTCAATTTCTCAAGAGCTACGACCAAGAAGGGCAGAGGATATAGGTCCACAACGGGCAAAACTAATGGCACTAGGACCTCTCAGACAGAAATCACACATTTGTTGTCTGACATCAAGTAAGACATTATTAATAACATGGCCACCCAGTTGGACACAATGCAGGCAAAAAAGAGGCATGAGGAGGCCAAAGCTATTATTTCCTAATTTTGTCCACATTGTAGACAGAAGAAGAGAGATTACCGTTGCAAGTTGGTTTCCAACATGGAGACTGCATAGCTACCCACTGATTACAAGATAATTGAAGGAGATGATGAGAAAGTATTCTTTGTTACAAAACAAAGACCATGGGCTCAAAGACAAGGTATGCCTTAGGACCCTCTTACTTTTAATGGTCCATTTTATAGTAGTCAATGACAATCACCTGTGAATAATCAATACCCTCCTTGGAATAATCTGCAACCTCAGTGGAAACCTTACCCAAGTCCTCAAAGGAAAAAAACCCAAGGGAATTGGCAATAACCCCTAGGGAATTGTTAACAACCCTGAGTAAATTGGCAACCTCCACAAGGAAATTGGCAGCAAAATCCTCAGTGGCGGGGAAATCAGCAATGGCCAAACCAGCAGTAGGGACTCCTGCAGCCACCACAACAACCCCAACAAAAAGCACTTTTTCCACCTCCTACAGCCACTACAGCGCCCCCCTAAGCCTACTCAACTTTCTTCCTAGCCTCAGCCCAATCCTAATAATAGGCTGCCAATACCTCAAAAAAATGTCTATTTAGTTGACCCAAACCAATACCCTACCTATGCAATTAATGACATTCATTTACTGTCAAGAACTACTCTTCCAACACCTCCTATTATAACTGAAGTAACTTTAGAAGAGACCCTAACTCAAACTACTCTAGAGTCCACTCCAATAGGCTCAACAATATTACTAGAAAGAGTCCAGCCAGCTCCACCTCCCTTTCCACAAAGGTTCCAAAATGATAATCCTAGACCAACTCAAGAACATTAATGTTTAGATTCCTATTTTTCAAGAAATAAAGGATGTTACCACATATGGAAAGGCTATCAAAGAGGCCTTCTTTAAAAATCTTGGTCATAAGCGGAAGGACCCCTAGACAGTCCATGTCTTGGGGAAACTTGTTGATATCATGCTTGGAAAAATAGTGGTCCCCAAGTATTCTGACCCAGGTAGCCCGGTTGTTGAAGTTACCATCAATGGGACAGCCAAAAAAATGCTTTGATAGACTTAGGATCTGCCATAAATGTAATGACTAAGGATATCATGCAACAACTCAGAATCACTAACCTCTGGGAAACACCCACTATCCTACAACTTGCTGACAGTTCCACAGTCAAACCTGATGGGGTAGTGAAGGATATAGTTGTTGACCTTGAAATTTGGTCTTATCTTGCAGACTTTATGATACTCTCACCTAAGGACACCTTAATAGGCTATCCCATAATTCTTATTCGACCTTGGTTGGCCATTGTTGATGCCTTTATAGGATGTTGCTTAGACGATATGACCATTTGTCTTATACCCGCCAGCATGACCACAAATGGATTTAGCCTCACCAATTTGGCCTGACATTGGGGAGGAAGCTGAGGTAGTCAACTCAGTAGCCCAAATCATTATATTAATAAGGGATCCTTTCCTGTAGCTACAGGAGGAGGACATCGTAATCACCAACATTCTGCAAAACTAGTATGGTCAAGATTTAGATTCCATTAACTGTCTCAGCCCCCATAACTGTTCCCTGCAATCTTTGCACCCTTATTGTGACTTACCTCCATCTCTTGCAACCAAGAAAATCTACCACCAACTGCTACCCCATGAGGTCCAAGAACCTCCATTAATAGATGCTTCTATGGTAGAACTCACAAAATAGTTGGAAGTTTCCCCTGACCGTTGCTTGTATATTAATAGTGAACTTACCAACCAGCAACAAACATCTTTGGCCAAACTACTAAAAGGCCATACCATAGCTTTCACCTGGGACTATTCAAATATAAAGGGCTTGGAACCTAAAATGTGTACTCATAGAATTTTATTGAAAGAGGACAAACCACCTATCAAGCAATTCCAGTGGTGTATAAACCCTGCGTTAAAAGAGATAGTCAAAACAGAGTTGCAAAAACTTCTTAATGTCAGTTTCATCTACCCCATTTCTGACAGCCAGTAGGTCTCACCCTTGGTTATTGTTAAAAAAAAAGAAGGAAAGTGGTGAGTATGTGTTGACTATAGGGAACTTAACAATGCCACCAAGAAGGACCATTTTCCCTTGCCATTTATTGACCAAGTCCTCAATTCCTTAGCAGGGAAGCATTATTTTTCTTTCCTGGATGGATATAGTGGCCTCAACCAAATTAGGATCCTTGCTGGAGATAAGGATAAAACCACATTCACTTTCCCTTGGGGAAAATTTTCCTACTCTGTACTTCTTTTTTGCCTCTATAATGCTCCAGCTACATTCTAGTGAGCGGTTATCAACATTTTTGCTGATATCTCACATGATTGCATGGAAATATACATGGATGACTTCACAACTTATGGGGAAACCTATGAGGAGGCATTGGTCAATTTGGGAAAGGTCCTTACCAGGTGTGAGGAGAATAATCTATCCCTCAATAGTGATAAATGCTTCATGATGATGCAGGAAGGTGTTGTGTTAGGTCATTACATCTCTGCTAAAGGCATACAAGTGGATCATGGTAAAATTGAAGTCATCATGAACCTGCCTACACAAACCAAGTAGAAGGATGTCCACAAATTTCTAGGGCATGCTAGTTATTATCGACGGTTCATTAAGGACTTCATCAAACTAGAAGGGCCCATTTATTCCCTGCTCACTAGGGACTCAAAATTTTTATGGACAACATCTTGTGAAGAATCCTTCCTCCAGCTGAAGATTTTTCTTACTCAGGCACCAGTTCTCCAAGGGCCTAATTGGGCATTGTCATTCCATATACACATTAATGCATCTAACCATGCTATAGGAATTATCCTAGGATAGAAATAAGGGTCTGTAGAGCATGCCATCTACTTCATAAGAAAAAATTTGCAGGGCATATAGATGAATTACACAGTCACAGGAAAAGAACTTATGGGTGTAATATATGTCCTGAACAAGTTTCGTTACTACATAAATGGTTACCCAATATTTGTGCATATTGATCATGCAACCATCAAGTATTTGGTGAAAAATTAGGCTATCACAGAGAGGCTTTCCAGATGGCTCTTATTTCTACAAGAGTTTGACATCACGATAGTGGATAAACTGGGAAAATCAAATGTAGTTTATGATTTCCTCTCTAGATTACAGAATGTCAATGACCCACATGTCATCGATGACAAATTTCTAGATGACCACCTATTTTCCATTTCATCTCATATCCCATGGTATGCCGACATCGCCAATTATATGGTTTCTCAAAAGGTACCACCACATTTTTTTCCCAAGGAAAAGAGGTTGTTAATTGAGAAAACCTTTAATTTTTTTTGGCTGGCTGTCTCTACTACACTGGACCCGATTAGATTTTGAGAAGGTGTATTTGCAAGGATGAGACATATGATATCCTACATGCCTTCCATGATGAACCTTGTGGTGGCCATTTTGAAGCAAAATGGACAACCATGAAGATACTCACTACTGGCTATTACTGGCTAACTCTCCATAAAGATGTAGCCAATTACATCTGCAATTGTAATCGATGTTAGTGAATAGGAAGGCGAACCAAGTTAGATGAAATGACTCTTTTCCCTTAGGTAATAGTCACTCCATTTGATAAGTGGGGGTTAGATTTTATGGGACCAATTAATCCCCCATCAAGTGACAACTCTTACATTTTGGTTTGCACTGACTATGTAACTAAATGGGTGGAAGTGTGGGCTATGAAGCATGCTCGGGATAACATGTTTGCTCAGTTTTTATATGAGGAAATATTTACCATGTATGGTGTTCCACAAGAACTAGTCATAGATCAGGGAGCTTAGTTCACTTCTACTCTGATCACTGCACTTATGGAGGAGTACAACATTCACCACCGAAAGTCTAGTCCATATCATCCCCAGGTGAATGGTCATGCAAAGATCACAAACAAAGAGATTGAAGCTATCCTAACTAAGATAGTTCAGTTATGCAAGACAGACTGGAGTAGCAGATTGTAGGAAGTTGTATGGTCTTATCGCACAACATGGAAAACACCTACAGGCTTCACATCCTTGGAGTTGGTGTATGGAAATTTTGTTGTAATGCCTATCGAATTTGAGCATAAAACCTTACGAACAACATTACAACTCAACTTGGATCTTCTTGCAACTCAAAGAGAAAGACTCTTGCAGCTTAATCATCTGGATGAAATCAGAAAAGAAGGTTTACAGAATACAGAGTTAGTTCAACCACAATGCAATAAATGACATGACTCACATATACGCAATAAACATTTTATTGTTGGTGACTGGGCACTTCTATATGATTCCTAGTTTCAAGAAAATCAAGGTAAGCTTACAACTCGTTTGCTTGGTCCCTATGAGGCTGAATTATTTTTTGCTAACGGTGTAGTCCAATTGTCTACAATCAACCCTATGCATTTAAATTTATTGATCAATGGTCACAGACTCTATCTGTACCATAAGCCAGCCACTAAGGCTGAGTTTCTGTGGCAATTTGAGATTCCTCCTGCCGCGGTCAAACCTCCTACAGACAATGGACCTCCTCTAGCTAAATACTTTCTTGTAGCTGATGTACCTCCTCCAATTGAATACTTTCCTATAGCCAATCAGAGTGGATTTTCACTTCGGTCGTCTCTTTGAATCTATTCACAAGCATTCAATAAAAATTTTGTTTCCCACGAAAATATTTTTTTTCGCAATAAAGCCACCATCACATCATATCCCATCAAGTTTTTTTGTCATCTTCACTCACGTGTCCCATCATCATTACGCGTCTCATTACTTTTTTCTCAACACACATCATCCGATCTTTCCAGATTTAGACATTTACAAGTTATTATTCTCAAGGTACGCATTCATTTATTGTTTGAAATGATTTTCATTTTATTTGACATTATTATTATATTTTAATTAATTTAGTAATTCATCTGAGTACTACTGTACTTTATAACCAAGCATGTGTGGACTCCTGTCACCTTTTTCCTAGGGGACAGTCCGTAAAGTTGTGTTTTGAAATAATGACCCTCTCTTAATTTATGTTGTGAAGTCATTTCAATTTAATTGGTGTGACAACCCAAAAGCATACAAAATTCTCTGATAAGCCTTTTGTTTTCAAAAACCCAACTCACATTTCTAGCTCTAGTTTTTCAAATTTTCTCTACCATAGTACCCAGAAAACCAAACCGAGAGCTCACTAGCTTTATCTGGCCTCAAGATTAGGTAGAATAAAGGGTAAGGAACATTAAGGATACAAAGGACATAATTATGAAAGGCGATTGGAAGTTGCAGTGATTTGGACTTTTCTTTGGGCTACAAAATTTCTCAGTGAAAAATGGGTGGAAAACTCATACATCAGGAACCAAGGGATCATTCATCCCTATTGCAAGACCAGACCAGCATCTGTGTTTAACCGTGTGGGCTGGCTTACATACTTTGTCAGTCTATGTGGTTACGACGAGTCTGTAACCATGGAATTCTTGTGCAATTATAACAATGGGGTTGCCTACGTAAAAGAGTTAAGAGTGGAGGCTTCAGAGGCACAAATTGTAGAAGTTTCTGGACTTCCCACCACAAGTAAAGATTTTTCACATGAACATGATGCACGGGCAGCCAGGACTGAGTTTTCTTTTCCCAGAGATGCTAAATTGGAGTCTATTAAACAGGAGACAAAGAGAACATCTCTTCCAGAATATTACTCTCAGCTTGCTATCAATTTTATAAGGTACATTACTTGTGAAGGATGGTTTTCATACTTGCATTCTACACATTTTAAATTGTTGAGTCATTTGCAGCATGGTTTCCTTGTAAATATGCCCAATTTTTTGTACTCTTTGTTAAATTTGAGTTCATAAGAGGTTAGAAAGGGGAAGCTGAATGCAGCTACCCACCATGGGTTGGTAAAACTCTTGGTGGAAAGAAATTTACAAGATATATCTCCTATGACCTGGGATGAGTTTATCACTACACCCCATATAAAATTACGTGGAGAAGGGCCACAACTTGTAATTCAAGAAGCACAGTGTAATGTCCCTGATGAGGCCATACCTGACAAGGATGAAACTACTAGTCCATAGGAGCTGCATGAAATCCCTTCTCCTTCGGGAGTTGAAATAGAGAAAATGCCTTCTGGTAATCCAAACCCTAGCCAAGGGGGTGGTGAAATAGAGGGTTCTATAGATTTACAGACTCCAAAAGTAAAATTGAGTGCTAGGAGGAAAGAGAAGGGTAAGGCAAAAATAGCTGAATATGCAGGAGAAGAAACTCTTGTTTTACTTGAAAACCATGTTTCTCCTGCATCCATTCCTATAAAGAAGAAAAGGACATCACAAAAGTGCCCTACAACGTCTATTGATACCCCTCCATGATGAAGTGTTCATTTGAGCACACAACAAGTAGACAAAATAGAGTCACCTGCAATGACTGGTTCATCTCCTAAAAATACAATTGAGGAGTCTTTGAAGGAACAACCACAAGTAGGGAGCCCATGTACAGAGTGTCCAAACATGATGGAAAAAGATCCCACAGCCAAGAAAATGGACACAGAAGCAGTAAATAAAAAAACATCATGCATGGAGATAGAACACACCAAAGCAACCAATATACCTTCTTCTCAGCAAGAAGATGATCGAGGGAATGATGCCCTAGTTCCAACCCCTGATGAGTTAACCATTGATGAACATGAAGCAGTCATAACAAAAAAAGTAGGTCACTCCAATAAGAAAGAACCAGGTAACACTCCAATCCATCTCCATTGACTACTTTGCGCAAATGCAATATGAAAAGTCAATGTGGGAATTGGAAAGGGATATATTAAAGAGGGGAATAGGAAGGAAACAACATGAAGTACAAATTTTGCAAGGCAAGTTAGATTTAATTACAGACATAATTATGCAACTAATAGAATGTATACCACCTCCTCGGGTCTATGAACTATGTCTAAAGGAACAATTTTTAATATTTAAATTAATGAGGGTTCTTGGAGATTTTCACACAAGCATAGAATCACCACAGGAATTTGTGGCCACATATGAAGAATCACCGGATTGCATTATGAATTTGTTATGTGAACTCTAATTGCATAATTATGTTGTTCCCTTCAATACAAATTGGAACCCCTTGTTATTTGTTGGTGATATTCACCTATCTGCTTTGCTTTCTTGGTCTAGAAATGAGATAAACTATGGAGAGAAATTAATTAAATACAGGGGAATTGAACAAACTGTTATACTCCCCTTGCAACCAAAAAGTGGTAGTCCCTGTAGATTATACCGTGATTAGATGGAAATAGTTTATGGATTGCATGACTCTACCCACAAGAAAAGGATTCTGGGAAACTAGGAAGAAGTATTTGAAGCATTTGATAAACTCTCATGAGCAAATGGAAACATAGCAACATAAGGATTGAGACAAAGGTGGGACAGGTCAACACTAGCACTAAAGAGGGTTGAACCTCACAACCTCATCAACCTACGAGTTGTGATGCAAAGAGTCTAGTGGTACATACACCTGGGAAGGCAACCTCGACCTGAGAGGTGGCTCCCTCTTTCTTTTTAGCCTCCTCTTCTCTTGTGGCTACTATACAATTGTGTAGACAATGAGGTAGATGAACAATTGGAGATGAGTCAATGGATAAAGATGGAGCACACAAATGGATACTACTGGCATGTGGGCACCTCCATGAGTGGCGAGACTCAGGAAGGAAATCTTTGGGTACTTGTGAAGATCCAAAATGTTTCAGTGCATGAGGGCTGACATTAGTCTTCCTGAGGGGCAGAATGATGAGGCATATTAATGCCATATTTTAGATGCCCAGGGATAGCTTTTTCTAGGACCTTTTCCCTGTTTTATCATACTTTCTCAAATGCTTTATACTCATATTTTCTATTATGGGGCATGCTGCCACCAGACCTATGCTATGGTTAAAAAACACTTAAATATGCTATGCTTGGATGAATATGCTATGTTATTTACTTTGGAATTATGATTATGTCTCTATAAATGAATTAGTTTTTTGAACACGAATGATGCATGCTTATTTTGGTGTTGATTATCATAAATGTCTCTATCCTAACATCTTAAGTGTAGCGCATCAATATAACTACCATTATTTTGACCAGGTAAAATGCACCCATGCACTAGACACTCGACCTGGTCTTGCAGTAGGTTCACACAGAGAAACATCAAGCGCAACACTAGCAAGTGGATCTGGGATGATCAAGGTGGTAGCAGTCAAGAAAAGACCGAAGCAACATAATGAATTCTCTGAAGAAATCTAGGAGAGAGTGGGAAGTTAGATTTCTTGTCAAAAGAAGTTCTTTCCTCTTTCCTGGACCTATTCTATCTCTAGTTTTATAGTTTCCCTTTATGTTTGATAGGATTCTGATAAAATCTCTGCCTATCTCTATGGCATGATTAGTTAGTAGTTAGATGATTTTCCTTCTTTAAATAAAGCCTTAGTCCTACATGAGAAGGAGGGAGTTATCAGTTATAGTTTACATTTTGTTATTTTATAGTCGTTATGAATCTTGTAATTCACTTTTTCAATCAATAGCAGATAAAGTATTGATTTTTAGTTTAGTTTAATTGAGTTTGGATATGCACTCAAGGGGGGCCCACTTGGTGAGGAATCCATGTTAGTTAGATAGAATCATTTGCATGTAGTTTAAGTTTCCTACATCTTAGTATCTTAATTTTGGTGTTAACACAGCTCCTGCAACCAAAGTCGCATGATAGTCCAATACTTCCTGCACCCAAAGTGACAGAACTGTTGAAACATTATAATTATGTTTTTAATTCTTTGTGTTTCCAAGTTATAATATTCCTTGAGCATTTTCACTTCCGCATTTCCTTTCTGGCATTCCCTACAACATTCGTTTCTTGCAGTTATAGATTAATTTCCTTCAAGCATTCATTTCCTATAGCTATAGAATAGTTTCCTTTCAAATTAATTTGTTTCATGCAACCATAGCGTGGTCTGAGTAAGAATCCTTGGTGCATATACTTTTCTGGCCTGTTTCAAGTAATACGTCCCTGGGTTGATAAATTAAATGAGTTTTTATAAATAAGGATAGCTTCTTGGTCGGATGTCCAATCCCTGAGTTATGATAATTTCCTAGTTTTTGATACCTTAATAGAACAAATAACCCACTAGGCTCAAGATGACTCAAGTGTTGAATGAGTGTAAGGGTCCTTCTTCGCTTATTTGGATTGTTAGATGTGTAAATGTAATGATGAAATGCAAGATCTAGGGGAGAGAGAGAGAGAGAGAGAGAGAGAGAGAGAGAGAGAGAGAGAGAGAGAGAGAGATATTTNAGAGAGAGGGGAGAGAGAGAGAGAGAGAGAGAGAGAGAGAGAGAGAGAGAGAGAGAGAGAGAGAGATATTTTTGTAAAACAAAGATAGTTATCAAGCTGATATGCACCAGATATGAAAACTAGACAGATTCATTGATCTATACTATAAATTCCAGCTAATTTTGCTTGATAAGGGAAACTTGGGAAGACATAGGTGATTGGAATCACCCTTGTAGATGAAATTTTCTCTTCTTTTTTTCAAATTCTAATGTCAAACTATATGAGCTAAAGAAAATAGTTAGGACTTACAGATTTTGGATATGAAGCTTTTTTATTTGTTGCTTGAACATAGAGAATAATGAAATAGTTGGGAGAATGAGGTTTGCCTCTAGCAAAACCTTGTATAGGAATTAACCTTGAAATTGAAATGTAAATGCATAAATGAAAGAAGTGTGTTGTTAGTAGAAGAGGCTTGATAAATTTTATACCATCACAACTGTTGGATGGCTCGTGAAGATGTATGAAATTTTTCTTGATGTAGTCTTAACCATGGATATAGGATAGGAAGAACATCAATTCCTCCACACATGATAGGATCTAGACATTACTGCATATCTTCCATGCTTGATTTTCAATTGATTTCTTAGATGGGTTCTCCTTCCATTCAAAATGAGGGAGGTAGCTTTGCATTTATACCTCTCCAAGACATTTCAGAGCTCAAGATTCAAAGAAGGCCAACATCGAATTTAGAATTCCACTCAAAATTACAATACCAAACTCCAATTAAAATTTGGTCCCAAGTTAGCGTGACAAGGGTGAATTCTGATGGAATGGTCATAAAATTTATAACCCACTCGCCTAGATTACCATTGTCGAGGCAAAAATGGCTCAAATTTTAATCAGGGATCAATTTTAAGATAAGGATTCTGAAAATGTGTGCCAAATTGGGGTATGAAAAGGGGAAAAGTGTGAAATATGCACCGCATGGTAGTAGGGCCTATGTACACAAAAGATAACATTTTAATGAAATAATTAAAGCACACACACCGATAATTAAAGGCCCTCATTAATTAAAGGACTCAGATGCATGGAATAATTAAAATATGCTAAAATGGGTGCCAATTAAGCATAAATTGTACACCTTAGCAAGGTGCCTATAATTTAGGATGCTACATTTAGCCCCACTTTCGTAGGAGTATGAGGTTACACACATAATCATGGTAAAGTAGATCCACATCATAGGAAAAAGATCTCATCAAGATAAAAGAGATAAGGAAAACACCAAGTCCCCCAAGTGACTTAGGTCCTCATAAATCTTAAACCAAGATGAAAGAAGCATCCATAAAAGAGACAAATAGAACATAAACAGAGTAAGGTAAAATTACTATGGGTCATACGAAGAAAGATAAAGGTGAAAAAAATATGATTGATAGTCTAGAAAACTACATTATACTAGTTAACCCATCTACAAGGGAATCTGTCATAGGAATCTGCTAAATAATGCACATGGGCATAAAATAATGTACAAGGAAGATAATGTATAAGGGAAAATAATGTACATGGGCATAGGATAATCCCAAGGAACACATTGTCTCCTTAATAAATCCAATAAAAGGATATTACTAAGCAAAAAGTAGGGTTTGCCAGGTAATTTGCAAAATATGAATCAATTGGTGTGTGCATAATGTGTAAAAAAGAGCGGAGTGTATTCCCCCATGTTAAAGCATGTTTTATGCCTTAATGAGAGAAATATATTTTAGGTAGGATACTTCTAAGATACAATCACATTTCCAATAGGAATTTCCCCCAGACAAGGACAAACCAATGGAAATGAACACATAATAAAGAGAGCACAAAATGGATCTACTAACTTTTGGGGTTAGTATGATCATATGATAACTCATGTATATCATTAATTATAGAAAAATGAATTGATATCATTCCCAAAAAGTAGTATAACTATGAACATAATGGAAGAAGACCACATAAGAGATATAAACAAAAGTATTTTTGAGTCAACATTAGAGAGACCAAAAAGAATGATGGTTGTTACCACTTTGCATCATCTCCAAACAAACAATAGAAAGGCACATTTACAACAATAGTGCATGTACAATATAATATGTATATGACATATAGAAGAATCAAGATAAAAATAGAGGAATTTCATGATAGGTTGAGCCAATGGAGCAATAAGGGTTGTCTAAGGAAATGTAGACAAAACACATAATAAGAAACACATCACAGTACGACCAAGAAAAAACATCAAAGAATCCACCATACAAGAGGATCTAGTCAACCATATTGTCTAACCACTGTTATCAATTATCGTTGTTTAGGGAAGATGGATAACATGCAAGAGGCGCAAAATTGACCATGACAAATGGATCTAGTACGAGTTCCAAACAAGGACCATGCTCTAATGATGAATGACTTTGTTTGTCACACAGAGCTAGGGATAACATTTGTGATTTTTTTTAGATAATTCATGATTTATTTCAATAACCTCATACATGTCATCATAATCGTTAGCATCAACATCAGTTGCATCATTAACATTGCTATCATCATGAAGAGTATCTTCTTCATCTAAATTAGTAGTAGGATACTTAATAATAAAAAAATCATTATGTTTAGATAAATTAATTTTCTTTAGATCCACATCCTCCCTTGGGCCGAGCATAGGTTAGTCCAAGAGAATCAAAGAATTATGAGGTGTCTTAGAGGAGGAAATTATTTGGGAAGCTAGCTCATAGGCCCTAACATGATGTTTATGGTGTCATTCATGAAAATAATATTTGTGTTTAGGTTTTCTTGATATCTAAGAAGGATTAGGATCAATCAACATTGGCTCTATTTATTCTTTAAGAGGAAGCACAGAAGAAACCTTACTAGGTTGAGAGATAGAGGATGTAAAATGCTTGTAACATATAGAAGGTGGAGTGGAAGTATAGATAGGAGGAATATGATGTGTAGGAAGGAGTCCAGGTCCAAGATAAAGAGATGTCCTTATTGATGCTTAGTTTGGAAATATGTTGGGATTTTAAGTTTTGGTGGGACAAAAGAGATGATCTTGGTGAGTTTGTATTGGTTGAGGCATAGTAGGCCAAAAGAATTCAAGGTAAAAAATTTCACGACTCAGTAAAGGTTGATAGAGAGTATGGTTAATCATGTTAATTCCTCTATTGTGGGGAAATTTCAAACATTTATTCATAGGAGAGAAAATAGATTTCATAGCAGTGAGCCAAAGAAGGCCAAGTCTCATTTGGAATTGATTGAAAGTTGGGATGACAAAAAAGGTGACATCTAAGAATTTCTTACCAACTTCTACAAGAATAGTGATGCAGCCATAGTAGGGAAAGTTAAAAAACCATTAAACTTTTTTATCATCACATCCAATTTTTCATAGGAGTCATGATGAAATTGTTGTTAACGCCTAAGGCATTTTTGACACTAGTTTCAAATGTCCTGAGATTCCATGAGCATTCTTCTATGTTAGTATGATTCTGATTATCATGACATTTTAGTATATTTCAATTATTCAAAGATTAGCATTCAAAGGTTGACATTTTTACTTTAATGATGATCACATTCATATGTAGTTCTTATGTATATTGGTCATATGGTCCTATCTCTGATCAATATAATAAATTGGAAAGATATATGTTTTTTGAAACACATAATGTTTGCATCATTTTCTTAGTAACAATATGAGAAAAGTGCATATTATTGTATTTACATGACAAAAATAGACACTTTGGTTGCATTGTTTGAAAATGTTGTCTTAGGAAAGACCTAATGCAAATAAAAATGGAACACATCTTTGGCACCCCATGGCATTAGTTTATAAAATAAAAAAAAATGACGAGTTGAATTGGAAGTATTAGTTAATTTGTAAAATAAGGACTATGTTTGGTCACTTTAAGTGACTAGCTCTTGAAAGTAATTTGAGCTTAGTGATTATGAAAAAGAGCTCATCAAAATGCATCTTATGGAAATAGGTCAATTTTGGCATGTTATTATTGTAATCATCTAAAAATGGTCATCTAGACTATTAGCCCCTTTCTAGAATTATTTGCTAAAATCCTCAATTGCTCATTCTTGATAAAATCCTAGCTTTGTCATTTATTCGATTATTTTTAGGCTAACCATTTTATCCTAAGTCTTTATTTATTTAAAAGGAATTCCCTCCCCTTTTATTAAATAAAAAGACCCCACTTTTCCTCTTATCCTAAGTTGCACAAATAAAGCAATATTCTTATTTTATAAAAAGGAAAAGGGACCTTTTTGTCTCACATGAGGCTCAAAAGTCAACACTTCACTCTCATTGGAGGAGACTTGTGCACACGGATTGCTTCTCTTTGATGCTCCACCGTTGATTAAATCTTTTGCCTCTTAATC